>JAMWET010005146.1:0-57500 GCA_024036415.1 Prochilodus magdalenae
GAATAAAAAAAAGGAGGGAGGAGAGGAAAAAGAAAATGAGGGATAGGTGGGGAATTTGGAGGAAGAAAGAAGGAGAAAAAAAGGATAAAAGGAGGAAGATGAAAGATTGATGAGGGGGATATGAGAGAAAATAGAGTGATTATAGGTGGAAAATATGTAAGAGAAAAAAATGAAAGGTAAAAGAAAAGTAGGAAATGAGAAAAAGGATAAAGAAGAGGGGGGATGGGGGAGGAAAGTAAGAGTTTAATTGGGAAAATAATAGGAAAGGAATATGATATTTAAAGGAGTGGGTTAAAGAAATAAAATAAAAATGGAAGATATTTTGATTAAAATAATCATATCTATATAAATGAGCTTATTTGTAAAGTGCAATAATTAGTTGGGCTAGCCAGGTAAGTTTTTCATGTCTCATTCATAACTTGAATGCCCTTGAGCAGCCCAACCTAACAGAGTTGCTTCCCCGTGCCTATATGGCTGCCCCCGCTCTAAGATTACTATCCCGGTCTGTTCTGTATTTCTCCTTCTGGTGGTTTCCTGCTTCTAGCTTTTATTTTAATTATTGAAAATACAAATTTTCCGAGTCTCCACTACTATCCTTTAGTGGAGTTCCTGATGATTTTTTACCGTTACCATGATAGTCGGTTTTGTAGGGCTAGCCCCATGACTGCAGTAATGGTGGATTGCATGTTGGTGTTCACCTCTGCTTTTCCTATTCCATTCACGAAGCAGCGATGACCTGTTTAAGGAGGATGAAGAAGTCCAAAACCGTACGGCTGCTACGCCACCTGCGGCTTTATAGATCGCTCTGGTAAGCGGACTCGCCCCCCCTGCCCCCATTTTAGCACCTGAACACTATGGAGCGCTCATGACCAATTCGCTACCTGTTTAGCATTACCCTTTCGAAATCTAAAAGTTTATTTTTACAGAATTTAGGAAGATGATACACCCCATGCCATAAGCTTTACGTGTCTTTTTCTGCATGCACTTATGCCGATCATCCATTGATTTTGTTTTCTTGGCAAAATGTAAGTCTGTGGCAGCCTTGACATAAGTATCATGTTGCTTCCCGTGAATTGTCCCATCTTCTCCAATAACATTTGCTGTATACCACATGCAAGAATGAATTTTCTGATCCGTTGGTGATGCTTTGTTAGTGTCTAGTTTGTCTAATCTTAGGTTGGCTTTTCAGGACCACAGGGAGGTTTACTTAATGACCATCTCTGCTTGGTTCTGATAACTGTTTTTTACACTGTTCTGTAGCCTATTCAATGGGCTTATGATATTGAAATATACTAGCCGATGTGCTTTAAAAACTCCTGATTCTTGGTCTTTTTAGAACCATATCAGAAAAAAGTGCCCAGGTGATTCTGTGAAACACAATGCCACCATAAAAATGGCCATTGTTTAGAACAATTAAGGACTTTTTATTATAGTACGCTGAAACACATGTCCTCTGTACTATGACTTTTCTGGCAATAGATATAACCTTGTTCAGTGCACTACAGTTGGTTATCGTGTGTTTCGGTGATTTTTTTTATTTTAAAAAAAAACAATTCTAAAATGTAAATATATTTTAATATTAATAATTAAATATGAATAATTAAACATTTAACAAATATTTTGTATAACATTTACATTTAAAAATATATTTATTGGGGGTTTTATTGATATTTAGTATTAGCAGCTAAGTCCATTAAAACTGGATTATTTAAATAATGTATTTATCTTTTTTAGTCTTTATTGTTGGCGAATGCCTAAAACAACTTGAGGCTGAATGTAAAAGCTGATGGGTGTGTAAGAGTTGTCTGGTAATAGAGTGATTAATTTCAAGTTTCAGGTTTATTTGTCATTTGCACGACATCTCAGGACATTTATGCATTGAAATGCTTGTGGTGAGGCTCAGGTTGACACTCTACAGCAGAGCAACATTATATACACACTAAACATTAAAATAAAGAGATACTAAAGAGTTATATTAAGTAATTACAAAATACAGAATATACAAAGACAGGAGGGATCTGTAGAAATTCGCTGTTATGTACATTTATTAGAAAAGGATAGTCTGAAGAATTTCAGCATAAATAAAAATAATAATAATCAGCATAACTGAATATTACTTTCGGTAATCAATACGTTATTTGAATATGAAGTTGTTGTTTGGTGCAGCTCTAGTCATTACCTCAGACCTATAGATCTCAATGCTGTTCCTGGTGTACCTGTGTGATGCATGCTATAGCTACTTCCACACCTGTGATGCCTAGAGACTTGGTCCACCTCAAGAAGGGCTTGTTGATTAGTCCATTGTTGGCCAGACTGATAGCCCTGAATGCCCAGTACTATTCTGTTACATGTAAGTATTTATTGAATCCTGTCTTCAGTGGCCGAATTCAAAATGGAATACTCCACACTGTATCCTACAGTAGTAGGTACTGCACACTGTATACGCCCCCTGTGTGTGGTATACAGTCCAGTAACAAGTTCTGACCTACAGTGTAGTATTCTAACTCATGACCAGTTACCTCACCTTTACCTCGGAGCTGTTATTACCGTATCCACTGTTTAGAGCTAGCTGCTGCTAACGCTGCTCAGTTCACCTGAGATATGGTTAGCCTAGCTGTTAGCTCCCCTCGGCTATTTCACTCTAAAACTGATCCTCTAAAGCGAGTTCATCTTTTATTAATCTTCAGACCTGTATATTTAACTTTCTGAGGCTCATTCTGATGAACACACACCCACTGCAATCACTACTTCCACAGTTATACTCAGAGTGGGCTGCGTTTAGCTCCCCAGTGTTACCCACCGCCATTTTCTCTGGCTGAAGCAGGCTGAGAGCTGGTGAGGGCGCGGTGCATGATAGGATGCGGTGCACCATGAAGATAGCTCCACCTGTACACTAGAACATCTGACTGGAGTAGAACACCATCTGGGTATCTCCAGTACACTACAGGTCTTCAGTTTTGTCACATACTGCACACTACATACTACTTTCAGGTAGATTTAGTACACAGTATGCCATTTTAAGAACAGCCAGAGGCTTCACTGGAGGGGATTTGTCTATGTCTGGTTGAAAGACTGTAGTGAGGTGTAGCACTGGCTCTAAAACAGAATAGAGAGTGAAGACGGACTTTCCATCCAGTCTGTCTTAAAATCTCCTAAATATACAGTACAGGGTGCTTCCCATTCTGATGTTTGCCCTTTGTTATAGTTAATGCTCCTAAAAACCAACTGGCACCCTGCCCTGCACATTTCAGTGCCCTACCTGCTCCCAACACACCTGATTTAACTCATCACCTCATTAACAAGCCCTTTCAGAGCTGCAGGGGTGTTAAAACTGTGAATCCACTGCGGGGTGCAGGGCAGGATGCCTCCAGGACACTGCTCTAAAGATAGAATAGAATAGAATTGTATTACTCCACATGGGGAAATTTGCATCGTTACAGCAGAACCGTTACAGAACCAGAGATAGGCTGAAGTGCAAGTTACAAAATAAGAAATTACAGAAAATAAACAAATCCCTAAAATACAATTGGAAGTTATTTAGAAGATATTGCAGTTATGATCTCTTATACCAGCTACACAGATACTGATAATCTTGGCAGTCACCGAAATACTGATGGTATGTGGAGTCAGAGTGGCAGTCAGTACAGGATGTATACAGGTGATGAGGTGCAGCAGCACAATAATTGAGCCACATTGAATATATAAATAGATACGTGTCCATATCGTGTGCTACAGTACTGAGGGTCTGGTGCTCTGCTTCTGGAGGTGCCGGATGTAGAGCCAAACGGCAGTAGGGAATAAGGAGCTGTGGTATCTCTTAATGTCACACCTCAGGTGGAGGAGCCTGGCACTGAAGGAGCTGTGGTATCTCTCCAGGCCACACCTCAGGTGGAGGAGCCTGGCACTGAAGGAGCTGTGGTATCTCTCCAGGCCACAGCGCAGGTGGAGAAGCCTGGCACCGAAGGTGCTGTGGTATCTCTCCATGTCACACCACAGGTGGAGGAGCCATGGTATCTCTCCATGCCACACTGCAGGTGGAGAAGCCTGGCACTGAAGGAGCTTCGGTATCTCTCCATGCCACACCACAGGTGGAGGAGCCTGCCACTGAAGAAGCTGTGGTATCTCTCCATGCCACATTGCAGGTGGAGGAGCCCTTGCACTGAAGGAGCTGTGGTATCTCTCCAGGCCACACCTCAGGTGGAGGAGCCTGGCACTGAAGGAGCTGTGGTATCTCTCCAGGCCACAGCGCAGGTGGAGAAGCCTGGCACCGAAGGTGCTGTGGTATCTCTCCATGTCACACCACAGGTGGAGGAGCCATGGTATCTCTCCATGCCACACTGCAGGTGGAGAAGCCTGGCACTGAAGGAGCTTCGGTATCTCTCCATGCCACACCACAGGTGGAGGAGCCTGCCACTGAAGAAGCTGTGGTATCTCTCCATGCCACATTGCAGGTGGAGGAGCCCTTGCACTGAAGGAGCTGTGGTATCTCTCCAGGCAACACCACAGGTGGAGGAACCTGTCAATGAAGGTGCTGTGGTATCTCTCCATGCCACACAGCAGGTGGAGGAGCCTGGCACCAAAGTAGCTGTGGTATCTCTCCATGCCACACTGCAGGTGGAGGAGCCTGGCACTGAAGGAGCTGTGGTAACTCTCCATGACACCGCAGGTGGAGGAACCTGTCACTGAAGCAGCCGTGGTATCTCTCCATGCCACACCGCAGGTGGAGGAGCTGGTCTGTGCGCCGACTGTTCGTGTAGTGGATGATAGGTGTTCTCCATTATGGATGCCAGCTTGGTCAACATCCCCCTGTCCCCAACTACCTCCACTGGGTCTGGCACACAGCCCTGAGCAGAACCTGCCTTCCTGATCAGCTTGTCCGGGTTGTTCCTGTCTGCGGTCGTGATGCTGCCCCCCCAGCAGGCAGTGCTGTAGAAGATGGCTAAAGCATATGCCATCTGCACATTTCATGTGCCAGCCTGAAAGTATCGAAATGAGACAGTCACATGGATCGAAACACATCCTGGCATGCCCGTCTCTTTCTAGGACCTGTATTGTTAGACTGCAGCAGTTTCACCCTATACATCAAAGATCTGATCTCTGGAGTTCAGCGGGTTCACCCTGGCAGCAGCTTTTCAATCTAATCTTGATTAATAAGTTGCTTCAGAGCTGATCGGGTGAGCTTGTCCTTGGGATCAACTGATCACGTGAGCTTGTGCTTGGGACCAGCTGATCGAATGAGCTTGTCCTTGGGATCAGCCGATCGGGTGAGCTTGTCCCTGGGATCAGCTGATCACGTGAGCTTGTGCTTGCTGGAGTAAAACCTGGAGCTGTTCTCTCCGGGACTCTTGGCTGCTATGGAAGTGTGTTCTGAGTGAACAGAGACTCCGGAGAAACGAGTTAAACTGCGTGTACACTTATCAGGACGGATGTGGCCGATGGAGATCAGGGGTTGGAATGCTGCCTGTGCCAGTAAACAGTCATGTAAATACAGTTACAGGTACAGTGTCCTAACGATGCAGACCTTCACTGAACATTAATACTCACTCACACATCTTCCCAGATAGTGAGCATATAGGGGTCCACTGGCCTGACCAGGTTGGCACTCCAATGACTTTTGCCACTGCTGGACCACCCAGATTATGAACTAGTTTGACCTGTTTAAGCAGGTTTTGAATGTGTGGAGCCTTTAACTGTAGGAAATACACCAAGACACGTATTACAAATCACCAACAGTGGTCCATTAGCCTTTTGCTATCAGGGTTCTAAACCACTTCATCCTTCTGGGGGTGCCGAAGCCTATCCCGGTGGTCACCCTGGACTATTTGGCGAACATTTATTAAAATTAATTTTTTTTTTTATAAAATGTATTATTATTCTGTTCAGTTTATGAACTTATCAGTTGTCTTGGCCTCACTAAAATTAGATTAAAAAATAGAGGCTTTAGCTAAAATCTATCTATCTATCTATCTATATGTCCATTTACGCCACTTAAAGAAAAAAAAGGCCACATGCTGAATCATAATTATGAGCATGTACATATTATGAGATACTAAGTCATAATTATGAGATGCTAAGTCATAATTATGAGATACTAAGTCATAATTATGAGATACTAAGTCATAATTATGAGATGCTAAGTCGTAATTATGAGATGCTAAGTCATAATTATGAGATGCTAAGTCGTAATTATGAGATACTAAGTCTTAATTATGAGATACTAAGTCTTAATTATGAGACACTAAGTCATAATTATGAGATACTAAGTCTTAATTATGAGATGCTAAGTCGTAATTATGAGATGCTAAGTCATAATTATGAGATACTAAGTCATAATTATGAGATGCTAAGTCATAATTATGAGAGAGTAAGACATTGTTTTGAGATACTAAGTCATCGGATTATTCAAGTGGCCATGTAATCACATGCTCTGGTGTCCTAAATCAGATTAAGGTCTAAAAGTCTGATAAAGGGGGCTGGATTTTAGCTCAGAGATCAGACCCCAGAGCCATACAGGAACTGAACACTTCCAACACACACAGTGAGAACACTGTGCTCAGGGAACTGAACACAACCTCAACACCTCACTGGCACTGACTCCAGTAGAGCACTGTATACTGTTCCAGTGTTCCATTCCACCACTTAACACTCACTGGACTATTTGTTCTCAAATGTGCAATATATATTATTCTGTGCAAAAACAGTTTTTATAGTCATTTATTATATTTAAATATGTTTTAGGCAATGTGTATTATTGTATTATTATTATTACTATTATTTTGATTATTTTTTGTTCTGCACTTTATATATTTTAGCCCCGAGTTTAATTATTCTGTGTGTAACGTGCCGTTGGATTGCTGCTCAGTTTCGTTGTACACTGTGCAATCACAATAAAGGAATCTTATCATCATATTTGATCTGACTCTGGTTTCTTTCGGGTTTCTTACACTGCGCATGTGCAGAAACGAACCGCGGTACCGGAAATAAGCAGGCTGCGTTTAACACAGTGGCCGCAAGATGGCGACACAGCACCTTTAGTAGCGTCGGTGAACCAAATACACGCCTGATGAAAGGAAGGATTAGAGCGTGCTTCATCTTCATAATGACCTGCGGTCACACTTTCACGTAGCTCTTTTTGTGAGCACGTGTTTTACGTCATGTTTACGTCACGTCCTACTCTGTGAGTTTATTGGCTGATGGGAAAGCGATTCCTGCCTGACTCGCAGACACACAGATCCCCCCATTATCTGATTACTCCAGTGCAGGTAAACACAGTGAAGGGATTCCTGGCGGAATCTGGTTTTCTGCAGCTGTGGACTATTGAGTGCCCTCAGTGTGAGTGGTTCACTGGACATGCGCAGTGCAGTTTAGGTTGTACACGTTATGAAGGGTGTGCACTGACGTCTCTTTCCTGCAATACATGTGCAAAAAATGGCCATCTGGAATGTTTCATGTATAACAGCGTCCTATGGGAAGCGTCCTGTGGGAGGCATCCTGTGGGCATCGCTGTATGGGAAGCGTCCTGTGGGCATCACCGTATGGGAAGCGTCATGTGGGAAGCATCCTATGGGCAGGGTCCTGTCGGCAGCGTCCTGTGGGCATCACCGTTTTGGGAAGGGTACTGTGGGAAGCATCCTATGGGCAGCGTCCTGTGGGCAGCATGCTGTGGGAAGCATCCTGTGGGCAACGCCGTATGGGAAGCGTCCTGTGGTCAGTGTCCTGTGGGTAGCGTCCTGTGGGCAACATGTTGTGGGCAGGGTCCTGTGGGCAACATGTTGTGGGAAGCATCCTATGGGCATTGTCCTGTGGGCATGGCCGTATGGAAAGCGTCTTTAGGCCAGCCTCCTGTGGGTAGCGTCCTGTGGGCAGTGTCCTTAGGGCAGCGTCCTGTGGGCAGCATCTTGTGGGTATTGTCCTTAGGGCAGAGTCCTGTGGGCAGCATCTTGTGGGTATTGTCCTTAGGGCAGAGTCCTGTGACCACTGATAAGGACTTAAGGATGACCAGTGGTGGATGAAGTACACAAACCCTGTACCTGAGTTAAAGTGTACACCCCCAAGCTAAACTCCTCCTCCAGTGTCAGTCTCAGTTCCTTTAGACCTCCCCTGACTAACAGTACAGTACATTTTAAACCCTCTAATATCCAATCAGGACTTGAGTACCGTGATGGTGTTGTCATGGCGTCCACCCCTGCAGTGTATGTTTTTCTTGTTACAGAAGTCAGACGGACCCTCTAACTCTGGTGTTCTGCTCAGTACTGAGGTCCCGGACGCTGACTCGGGTATTTTTATAGTTACTGCAGTTGAACACTAGGTGGTGTACCCTTCCAATAAATTGGACTAGGACTATACCCAGGACTTCCATAGCTCCGATACAATCACTCTGAGATTACTATTATTATTATTATTATTATTATTATTATTATTATTATTATTGCACTGCAAAAAAATGAGCTTTTGGGAAGTAAATTGATCAAAAATGTAGTTGATATAATATGATATGTTAAAATTCTTTAAGCTAATTTTAAGATGATTAATTTCAGGAAGTGTTTACTTGTTTTATTTAAAGTTATTTTAATAATCCAAAGTTTCTAATGATATTGGCAGATAATTTTACTTCTATTAAGAAATGTTTTGTTTGGAAACATGCCAAACTATCTGCTAATACATTGAGGAAATTTTGGCACGTTTAAAACAAGTAGAAACTACCTGGAAATGAGGTTTAATAATCTCATAATAAACCTACAACAAACTTAAAATGGGAAATATTAGATATATCCACCAGATATGAGACCATTTTAGTTAGGATTTTTTAATATCGCCCTTTTAGTGGTGGACTGTGACACCCTGCTTTTTTGCAGTGCATGTTGTTATCATGTTCGTCACAGGACACTCATCAGAAAACCCAGCGCTGCTGTTTTGCCCTCTTTGTTTTTGTTGTGTTACCTGGGTCTTACAGGTGTGCATCATGCTGGTCCCGGTCAGGTGACTTGTTCTGTTTTGTTTCCTACATGAGAATAAGTTGTACTTCCTCGACAGAGAGGACATATCTGCATTTTAATACACATATAATACAGCATATTAAAACTGCTAACTTAAACTTACCAAGTAAAAATGGATAATAGTTCATAGTGTGTAGTTTATTTCCTGTATAGGGTGTAAACAAAGTCCTCCATATGTCTCTATGTGTCAGTGAGCATGCCCTGTTGGTGCCCTGTTGCTGTTTACACCTGAATAAACAAACAAATAAATGAATGAATAAACAAACAATCAAACAAATAATTAAACAAACAAATAAATAAATGAATAAACAAACAAACAAACAAACATATTAATAGATAAATAAAAATATGGTCAGTGCCAAAGTTATGGCTTAGTTTGACATTATGTTTTTTTTCCCCAGCATATAAAACTAGTAACTAAATCTTGCCAACTAACAATAGCATATTTGAGTTTATTCCCTGTATATGATGTCATATATGAAGCATATCGTTTGGGTCCTGCTTATCTCTGGATGCGTCAGTGTGAACGCCTTGTTTGTCTTGGTTGTTTTATTTTATTTAGTAAAAAATAAATAAATAAATAAATAAAAATAAAAGTTGGTCAGTTCAGTCAGGAAAGTTATGGCTTAGTTTGAAGTTTTTTTCAGCATATTAAAACTTGTAACTAAAACTTACCAACTAAAAAATGGTTAAACTAAACTGTTTGTGTTTACTTCCTGTATAGGATGTAAACAAACACATCATTCGGGTCCTGCATATGTCTGGATGCGTCAGTCTGAAAGCCTTGTTTGCCTACTGAGACCGTGTTCTGGCAGTAGCTCGCTCTTCCTTTTCCTCTCGGCAGGAAAACGCGTGGCCTTTGCTATCAACCCGAACTCATCATTTTCTCTATGAATATGATTTGGAGTGGATGGCTGTGTTCTTGACATCTGACTGTATATTTGATACAGCTACTAAACAGCTGCGCCCGCTGCTATCCAGCTCGCACAGATGGCCAGGGTATTCCCGCTGAACTGACATGCTCCAAAACCTCTATTTCTCATAATGGGGCATACGGCCACTGGCCTTTACAGCTTCCTGCCCACAGGAAATGAGGTTCCTATGCCTTTAGAGGCCAGGCCCCCGAGAGACTGCAACCCGCAACACATGGACGCGCTGTTGTTTCGGCAACCGATGATCACAACGAAATGAGAGTTTATTCAGAAGTAATTAATAACAGAATTGGACATTCTGTCACGTCCTCAGTTACTTATTTATAAGGAAACATCTGGAATTTTTGTTTTTGACTGAAACTTGGCAACTTAATATGGAATTAATCCATTTAAATGAACTATGTCCTATAGACTGGTGGTCCTAGAGATAGGCTGTGGTGGTGGTCTTGCTGTGGTCCGGAAGAACCGGTATTTTTGCCAAGTAGTGAGCACGGAACATTATACCACGTTAGTCTATCTGCTGGTCTTCCAGGTCCAGCTGGCCAGCATTTATAAGTTTACTGAAATGTTTACTTCCACTGTTAATCTGGACAAAGTGTTATTGTTTTGATTTCCATCTGATGCTGGTGATCGTGATCACGCTATACAGAATGCTGCTCCCGTTTAGGATTCTTACTCTTACGTATGGAGCGTTGCATGGGTTCCTTTGTACATGGCTGACTGACTTCACCCATATCCACCAGCACGGTCTCTGAGGTCCAGTAAGTTAAAACCACTGTCTGTTCCACGTTCCTTTTTAAAGGCTTGTGGGGATCGAGTGTTTGAGGTCTTTGCTTCCGAACTGTAGGGCACTGTGCCCGCTTTCTCAAGATCTGCCGACTGTGGACTCGCTTAAAAAGCAACCCAAGACTCCTCCTTTGTAGTTGTATTTTGTTCTGTTCTTATTTTTATTCTCCGGTTAAAATATAAAAGGTTTCTCGTCCCGTTAAAATAATCATTTCCTAAAATTTTTTTCCACGGAATGCCAAGCAAACTCAAATGTAACTGCCACAAGTGACTCTTGCACCCAGACTCGCACACAGAGATGCACTAACAGCTAAAACAGGATTTAAGGTGGCAGTGAACTTATAGTAGCAGTGATTTTAAGGTGCTAATTGAATTCAAGGAAACGGTTCATTTAAGGTGGCAGTTCATTTAAAGTATTGCAGCTTTTAAACTTAAACTTTTCAACATAATTGTCAGACTTTTTCAATCAAACTTAAAATTAGTTTGTGAACTTAAAAAAAATTTTTTTTTATTTTCTTGTGTGTGTTATTTGTGGTTGTAGATTCTATATTTTATAATGTTTCTGTAAAGCACTGTGTGACTTGTGTCTTCTGTATATTCAAATTTGATTTTCTTTACTCACTGATATCACACGGTGTGGACCATACTCATGCTTCCTGTTGAGATCTGTTTTCCACTGTTTTCCCAGGGACTCGTTTGGGGGCCAGAAACCTACTGAGGACTCAAATCCTGGTCTTCAAATGGACGAATTTCCTGAGGCTCACTCAGCCGGTGGAGCGTGATGATTCAAAAAGAGCTGGTATAAATAGTCTCGGCCAGGCAGGCTATGAATAATAAAGAAGCCGTCCAATGGATGCAGGAAAAGCACAAGCCACACGGCAAAACCCAAAGAAACCGAGGCCTCGAACAAAGGGATGGGCGAAAGGATGTTTCAGGGCTTATCCGCTGGATCTTGGATTAACTGGCTCCTGTAGAGTAGCCATGGTTTTGGGGTCTGTCTCTTTATGAACCATAGTCTAGCTTACTAGCATTGTGCTGGACTGCCTCCTGTTTCCACGGCAAAAAATTTAATCTGGGAAAGTAAAATTATATTAGCTCTTAAAACTCTTAAAATTTAACCTCATTTCCAGACAGTTTTACTTGTTTTAAGTGATTTTAGTAAACCAATGTGCTCACTATGTTGTCCGATAGTTTGGCCTGTTTCCAGCATGTTTCTTAAACCAATTAAAATGATCTGCAAATGTAGCAAGAAATTTTGGCTTAACTAAAATCACTTATACTAGTAAAATTTCTGGATAGATAGATAGATAGATAGATAGATAGATAGATAGATAGATAGATAGATAGATAGATAGATATCTTTATTGATCCCAAAAAAAATTTAGCAGCCAGTAGCATTTTCACAATATAGCACAGTAAAACAAAACAAAACAGAAAAAAACAAAATAACAAAAAAATCTAAGAATAAGCCTACAACTATTTTAAAATGAGTGATATAAGATATTAATTGGATAAAAATAATATTTTTACTTGTGTACATGTGACATTTCTTAAAAATCCAGCTAGTTAGCCAACAAACTTGCTGTACAAACATCAGACTAAAACCATTTGAAGCTGTTTGGCCTTTTACATTCCAAAAAAAAGATTTTTCCTAGTAAAATTATCCTGTATCTTAAAATTCTTGTTGTGTTGAGATAGTTGTAAGCTAGTTTTTGAGATTATTTAATTAATTTCCAGGCATTTTTGCTTGTTTAAAGTACTTTTTTACTAACCCAAATTTTAATTTGGCTTGTTTCCCGCATATTTATTAAATATTTTCCAAGTTATCCATTTTTAAAGCTAATCTAATGGTTACTTTACAAGTTACTGTATATACAGTTATTTAGAATAATAACTTTTGTGTTGACATGAATCCGATCCAAGTTTCCATTCCATTCGGTTGACATGTTTGTGTTTATGACATGATCATGGTTGAAATAAGCATGAGCACATATGGCTTAAGGAAATGGTTATGACTGGTTAATTTTCAGCCAGCATGCAAATAAATTTAAATATAAGTTTAAGTAGTCAGGAATGTCGTTAGAGCTTAAAATAAAATAATGCCTGCTCCCTATACTAAACCTCCTGCATTTCCCAGAAACCCCCTCAGGCCGTTTTCTGAACTCCTGACAGTTGTTTGGTTGATACACATTCTTTCTTCCTCTCCGGTTAAACAGTGATTACCTGCCCCTCGTGGGCGGTGGCTAGGCTTTTGTTTCAACAGCAGCTCCATCCAAATCCCCTGGAGCACGGCTCGGAGTGGTGTGGATAAATCAACACCCAGCTTATGTAACACCTCCCCCACTGTGCTTCAGAGAACTATAGAGATGACATCATGTCACAATGCGTCGGCAAGCATTTCTGTTTAAAGCTGATTCCACCGATCTGTTCCAAATTCTGGATATCAAGGAAAGAGTCAACAAGGCCATTCCGAGTGGCTTAGCCTGTCAGGGTAGTTCACAGTGGTGGTGAACTGGACCAGATGGCGGAAGAGTTTAACCCCTCCACCAGCACCGATAACAGCTGTAACTGGATTTGACATGGACTGGACAAGTTTCTGGATGTAGGCCACGTCAATGTTCAGACACTCTCACATCAAAGAAATGCGGAATTGGACCTTCCCTGGCACACTTCCACGGAGAATTCCCTGTAGACTGGGATTGTACCCACTGCTGGTAGACCCGTATGACCGTACGCTTCCATACACCTGCAGATTCAGCTACTTCCTTCACACTATGGTCTTTGGCCACGCCCACATGCAGTCCCTCCTTTTAGCCAATCATTAACATCTGCTCTGGAGCCATTTTCCACACATGGAACGAGACATTCCCTGCACTGTAGCACCTCTTCCCATTCTATGGATCCCGGCACTCACAGCCCGCAGGGATTTTTAGCTCCATCATCCTCGTGCAGCGCCATCTGCAGGAGCCTGGAGTTACTACCACTGTCTAGAGGCCATATAAGGCTCAGAAGGCACATAAAGGTTTGCTGGTTGGTAGTTCATACAATGATATCTATATCTGCGATGTAGACAGCGTGACCCGCAGTACCACCGTTGAGGTAGCACAATGCAAAGCCAAATTGGTGGAACTGGTTTTGATTTCACAGAGGAACTAAAACTTAACGGTCTTAGAGTTTCCCATGAGGTCCACTGTGGGATTTCATGTACTGAAAACAAACACACTCATTTCAAACCTCCACTTCTGCCTTAGCATGTAGTGACCATGTCAGAACAGCCCGTGTAGGATACTGGACTACTGCACCATCATTAGCTACAACACTGAAGTGATAGTATGGAGACCAATCTGATTTGCCCCCTGTTTTACAGCAGTGGTCCTCAATGCAGCCGGTCAGCAAAGACACGGTCGAGTTACGATAGGAGCGTATAGCCTGCCACTTAGCATTGTCACACGTCTCTCATGCACTGAGTGAGTTCCAGTGCACAGCTAACACTCAGATCTTATATCTAGCTGACATATCATTGGCCTAAACCCTTATTTTGAGATTGTTGTACATCCCATGCTAAGGCAGAAGTGGAGGTTTGAAATGAGTGTGTTTGTTTTCAGTACATGAAATCCCACAGTGGACCTCATGGGAAACTCTAAGACCGATAACTCATAGGGTGTAGCTGTAAATGCTTTTACTGTTGAATGTGCGGCACGGTTTTGGCTTCACCCCCCAGTAATACCGTGTTCCAGTCGTATGTAGAGGCTTGGCGGTATGAAAGACGTGCACACCGGTTATACGGTTAGTTAAACCTGATTAGCACACACTAGCTTTCCCGTGCATTGCGCTCACAGGTGCGGCACACTCCGAGCAATGCTGTTCAAACCTGATCCACACCCTTCCTGGCCATGTCCAGTCCTCCTTTCACACAGACCTCCTTCTGCAGTCTGGGGATGCTTTTGGGCCAATGTTAGATGTCTGGGTCACAGAGGTGAGATGCCATGGATGGCCACCACGATGCGAGCTAGGGGTGGGTCAGTGCTCTCCTACAGACGACTGGACCCCCACGACCTGACCTTTCACCTATGGCATGTGCACCGTTTCGCCCGGAAGCTTTGAATAGATGGCATGAGCGTGTCTGAGGGCAGTCAGCCGAGAAATGCAGGCTGGAACTTTTACTGCCTGGGAGTTTCTTCCCTCCTGCTCTCAGTCAGCTGTTTATAGCACACCGGGTAAATGGAACTGAGGTTACACAGCGGTAAAAAGCCTTGAGTGCTGATATGGGATCGGTTCCCCCACTCTCCATATGACCTCGTTTAATTTCAATCTATTTTTAAATCAGTTTTTTCCTGTTTTAAGGTTTTATTTTTGCATCGTTTGAAAAAAAGGGCTGACCTTTTTGTGCACTACAAAGGTACAGGATTATTTTGATTGGCGTAAGGATCTCATATTTAGTTGATATATCTTATCCTCATCACTTTACGTTTATGGTATTTAGCAGACGCTCTTATACAGAGCGACTTACAAGATTAATCATATTACAGGTGGGCCAGTGTAGTGTTAGGAGTCTTGCCCAAGGACTCCATATCTCCCACATGGTGTGGCAGCTTAATAACAAGGGATGTTATCCGGTGTGCCACACCAACCACCAGTTCCAGACGTTTTAAGAATGTTGTAAGTTAATTGTAAGATCAGTTTTAAGTATGTTTCTCAAAATTAGTAAAATAATCTGCCACTATATTGAAAAAAAAATTGCTTGACTAAAATTTGACTAATTAAACCTTGGACTAAAATCTCTTAAACCGTTAAAATTGTCTGGAATAATATTAAAATGAGAAATAAAGATATATTAACTCAATAACAGATTTTAATAACTGATATTAAGTGGGAACCTCTAAAAATTCCCCTTTGAGATTGTTGTAAAATAATTTTAAGGGTTTAGGCAGTTTTTACTGTTTCATTTTCACTATCTTGGCAGATAATTTGACTTGTTTCCAGTAAAGTTATCCGCCCAGATGGTAAGAAAACTTACTAAAACCACTTAAAACAAGTAAATGCCTGGGAATGCGGTTAAGTCATTGCATGTATTCGTCCATACCAGGTAGGATCCCATATGGGATCCCATATAGTTGGGTGGTACTGCACCATAGGGGGCGCCCAGAAGCCATGAAGCTTATGGAACCTAAACCAATCCACGCACTGTAAAAAATGTGATCTTGGCAAGTAAAATAACATCACATCTGACTGATAGATCCTGTATGGTTATTTTGAAATTGTTCTGGGCTAATTTTAAATTCCAGACATTTTTTTTGTTATAAGTGATCTTAGTAAGACCAGTGTTCTCACTATATTAGCAGATCATTTGGTTTGTTTCAACACTTTTCTTAAAATAAGTGACCCAAATCATCTGCCAAATGTGCCCTATGTACTCCACATGTACACTATATACACAACGACTCCACATGTACACTATATACTCAACGACTCCACATATACACTATATACTCAACGACTCCACATGTACACTATATACACAACGACTCCACATGTACACTATATACACAACGACTCCACATATACACTATATACTCAACGACTCCACATGTACACTATATACACAACGACTCCACATATACACTATATACACAACGACTCCACATGTACACTATATACACAACGACTCCACATATACACTATATACACAACGACTCCACATGTACACTATATACACAACGACTCCACATGTACACTATATACACAACGACTCCACATATACACTATATACTCAACGACTCCACATGTACACTATATACACAACGACTCCACATGTACACTATATACACAACCACTCCACTTGTACACTATATACTCACTGACTCCACATGTACACTGTATACACAACGACTCCACATGTACACTATATACACAACGACTCCACATATACACTATATACACAACGACTCCACATGTACACTATATACACAACGACTCCACATGTACACTATATACACAACGACTCCACATATACACTATATACTCAACGACTCCACATGTACACTATATACACAACGACTCCACATGTACACTATATACACAACCACTCCACTTGTACACTATATACTCACTGACTCCACATGTACACTATATACACAACGACTCCACATGTACACTATATACTCAACGACTCCACATGTACACTATATACACAACGCCTCCACATGTACACTATATACACAACGACTCCACATATACACTATATACTCAACGCCTCCACATGTACACTATATACACAACGACTCCACATATACACTATATACTCAACGACTCCACATGTACACTATATACACAACGACTCCACATGTACACTATATACACAACGACTCCACATATACACTATATACTCAACGACTCCACATGTACACTATATACACAACGACTCCACATGTACACTATATACACAACGACTCCACTTGTACACTATATACTCACTGACTCCACATGTACACTATATACACAACGACTCCACATGTACACTATATACTCAACGACTCCACATATACACTATATACTCAACGACTCCACATATACACTATATACACAACCACTCTACATGTACACTATATACACAACGACTCCACATATACACTATATACACAACGACTCCACATGTACACTATATACACAGCGACTCCACATGTACACGATATACTCAACGACTCCACATATACACTTTATACTCAATGACTCCACATGTACACTATATACACAACGACTCCACATGTACACTATATACACAACGACTCCACATGTACACTATATACACAAAGACTCCACATGTACACTATATACACAACTCCACATGTACACTATATACACAACGACTCCACATGTACACTATATACACAACGACTCCACATGTACACTATATACACAAAGACTCCACATGTACACTATATACACAACTCCACATGTACACTATATACACAAAGACTCCACATGTACACTATATACACAACGACTCCACATGTACACTATATACACAAAGACTCCACATATACACTATATACACGACTCCACATGTACACTATATACACAACAACTCCACATGTACACTGTATACACAATGACTCCACATGTACACTATATACTCGACGACTCCACATATACACTATATACTCAACGACTCCACATGTACACTATATACACAACGACTCCACATATACACTATATACTCAACGACTCCACATGTACACTATATACACAATGACTCCACATGTACACTATATACACAACAACTCCACATGTACCCTATATACACAACGACTCCACATGTACACTATATACTCAACGACTCCACATATACACTATATACACGACTCCACATATACACTATATACACGACTCCACATGTACACTACTGTATATACACAATGACTCCACATGTACACTATAGACTCAACGACTCCACATGTACACTATATACTCAACAACTCCACATGTACACTATATACACAACGACTCCACATGTACACTATATACACAATGACTCCACATGTACACTATATACACAATGACTCCACATGTACACAATAAATACAGACAATTGCAATATACAATCTTCCCTATATACACAATATACAAGCGGTAGAGGTAGTAGTGTTAAGGTAGTGCAACAGTGTTATATAAATGTGCAACGTTCTCATTCAGTGTACTCATATTTCTATGTGTCTCATCCTGAACAGCCATGTTGTTTACCATTTGACCTATATCTGTCTGCGTTTATATATGTACGTGTTCATGTATGCGAAATGCAAGTCAAGTGGAACAGGCAACATCTGGTCTCGATGTTGGCTTTATTAGATTAGGACACTATTTAAAGCAAAGGAAGTCGGCGGAAGCCAAGGGTTTACTTTACATAGAAACCTCAGTCCTACGGTTTTTGAATGGCTGAATAAAAAGGGAGGTTGGATGGAAAGCTACAGCGAAGATAAAAGCTTTATGTGTGATTGGAAGGACGTTAAGTTCATCTCAAACTGATATAGCAAAATAGCATTAGCTTAGCTTTTTAAAGGAGGCTAACTTGTAGCTCCTGTAGACCTCTTTCTTGGGCTAAGCGGCTCATGGCGGTAACCCCAGAGTTTGGCCTTTGACCCCTGAAGGATTTAGCAAAGATTCAGACAGGAACTGAACCTTGGTGCAACCTGACCTCAGCCAATCAATCAGCCGCAGAACTAGCCGTGCTAACAGAGACTGTTTACTGATGTTTGTAGAAGGTGATCCTGAGATGTTCATTGTTCTAATGAAGTCTGTCGTTGAGGCATCAGCAACATACGCCCAGTCCACAAAGGTGAGCAGTACCTAGTTATTTACCGCCCTCTACATAGCTATGTCTACTTAAATCCAGCATTCCTTTGCAGATTGTAATAAGAATTTATTTGTTAAGCTATAAAACGATCTGTTGCAGGATAGCTGAGTGCCGATTGAAACAAAAACTAAAGAAAACTGGAAGTGAAAATGCCAGGCGATTTATTATGTCCAAGTTTTCAAGTGCAGTGGAATCAAACCCCCCCTAAAATAATCAAATAGGGAAAAACCCAGAAACTAAAAGAAAAGAAAAAAAAAAAACAAATTAACTAAACAAGTGGACACAAATATATCCAATAGGTTCTCAAACATAGCACTTCTTAATTAATACATAAATAAATAAATAAATAAATAAATAAATAAATAAAAACAGATGCACCCCCAAGCCAGTCCTCCCAAAATGGCTGTGGTCTGCTATTTAAATAGCCATTAAGCTGTTGGATTAGCCCAACTACAGGTAAGTTACAGGTAAGTTTAAAACTGGAAACATTCATCCTTAACCTGTCCAAAGAAGCCATATAACCTGTCCCCCCCTGTTTAGCATGGGAAATGGAACAATCCAATTGTGATCCAACCCCCAGACTACATATCCCAACAGAACTCGGGGCTCGGGTCCTTCGACTTATGGCAGGTTGCCGGCATGCTGTAACAAACAGGTAAGACAAACTCCTTTAAACCCACAGTATCCATTATAAACTCTCTCCCCATGGAACGGACGAGAGCTCCGTTACACGGTCGTTCAGATTGGTTGGGTGGGTTGCAGAGAATCGTACAATGTCAGAACTGTTCCCAGTGGTGTTCTAGGAACTGAACGTCTGAAGATTCAACTCCTTTCAAAACCTACATCACAGAAAGTTATTCAGTGAAATGCTTAATAAGATTTTGGGTCTATTTTACCATCAATATTAACCAATAAACATATAAACTTATCAGTATTGCATAAAATGGGTCAAATAAAACTAGTAGGTTTGGTTAATAAGTAGAACAGTAGCTATACACACCCACCAGCCACTTCCCTACACTCACTGTCCAGTTTACCAGCTCCACTGACCATACAGGACACTCTGTAGGTGTACAGGTCCAGACTGTAGTCCATCTGTTTCTCTGTGTACTGTATTACCCTGTTCTTCAATGGACAGGACCCCCACAGGACCACCACCGAGCAGGTATGATGTGGGTGGTGGATCATTCTCAGCACTGCAGTGACACTGACGTGGTGGTGGTGTTAGTGTGTGTGGTGCTGGTGTGAGTGGATCAGACACAGCAGTGCTGCTGGAGTGTTTAGACACTGTGTCCACTCACTGTCCACTCTATTAGACACGCCTACCTTGCTGCTCCACCTTGTAGATGGAGAGTCAGAGACGATAGCTCATCTGCTGCTGCCCAGTGCAGTGTTGGTCATCCCCTAGTCCTTCATCGGTGGTCACATGACACTGTTGGCTGGATAGGTTTGCTTGGTGGATCATTGTCAGTGTCCTCCTGCACCACTGTCTGATCCACTCACACCACCACGTCAGTGTCACTGCAGTGCTGAGAATGATCCACCCCCACATAGTATCTGCTCTGTGGTGGTCCTGTGGGGGTCCTGACCTTTGAAGAACAGGGTAATAAAGTAATAAAGTGGCCAGTCGGTCGATGTGTTGTAAACAAGGTTGACTCCTGGTTCCCTTCACCACCACTGGCACATTACAGATCAGACGACTTTCAGTACCTGCAGGAAAATTGCATCATGGTCCATTGGTTCAAGACTGGGACCTAATGTCAGGCCATAATGATCCCAGAAAGAGACGAATGCGGTGCCTTATCTTTATTTGTGACTCAGAATGGCAGCGGGTCATCTTCAGTGACGAGTCCCGCTTTAGTCTTGGTGGAGACGCCCAACGAATCCATGTGTGGAGGCACCGTGGTCAGCACCAAGATGAACGGTTTGTTGTCACACGTCCAGAAGGCCTGGTGTCCCTCCACCTCCACCCCTACCGCACCATCTGCAGGAACTGTGTGAGGATGTTCAAGCTGCATGGGATGGATTATCACAGGACACAATTAGGAACCTCTACAGCTCATTGATCATATCAGTTCAGAATCTTATTTGGGGTCTACTAGTACGCCTTTACATACTGTACATACTGCCCATCTGTATCTATCCTTGTTCTTAAACACTCTGTTAGAGCCCCTGTGTGCTTAAGCACGCCTCCTAACAAACCTAGGCCACAATGATCCCAAAAAGGGACGAATGCGGTGCCTTTATTTGTTATCTTGGTAGTTTCTTGGTAGATACTAAGAAGTTTCACCTCCACCGTTTCCGGGCGGAGTTCAGGGCTGTTAGTTTTGCAGTGGTGGAAGTTCCGGGTTTAAGCCCTGGCGACTCTACCCGACGTGCTTGTAAACCTTCACAGGGATTCCAAGTGCACTTGCTAAACGTCCCTGACTCTCAGTCTTCGTGGAGCATTCCTTCCACCGTTCACATAGGAAAGGGAATTTGTTTAAAAGGGCCTTTCAGGCATATTAAAAAGACTACGGCTTCAGAGAGCACAGCCATCAGCTGCTAACAGGCCTGTCTCTGTATGAATGTATTGCTCGGTAATGTGACCCCATTCATGTCCTGCAGGACTGGCAGACCGCTAGCCCTGCTAACGGCAGATTTGAATAGAAGTTATTTAAATCCTGCTCGGACTCTGGCGTCAATGCAAATGACCGCTTGCCTTTGGAGGAACTGGCCCAGGGAGGAAAATGGCATGAGTCATTCCCCGCTGAGCCAGAGGAGGAACTTTCAGGATGGAAACTTTAAGGTGAATCCCACTGTTTCAAGGTCCACTCTTTCCACATGGCTGCTTCAGCGTGAGGCCGTCCGGCTTTTACAGGGTCAGAACCTTTTGATGTCTAAAGCTTCATCACTGTCCTTGGTTTGAGCTACAGTACAGTGATGTTATGTCGGTACTGATAGGTGTTTGTATGGATCTACAGTTTATATTCGAGTCACATTTGGTGTCAGAATAGAATTATGAATTAATGAATTCCTTTATTTGATGCTAAATACACGTAGCAGCTGCACAAATTAGCTGCACCCAGAAGGAATCAACGTACAGGGATTAAACTTGGTGGGTAGGTTGGAAATCATGAGACATGCTATGATTCAAATGTCACACTCGGCCGGCCTTATCTCTGTACCTGACTGACCCAACAGCCACCATTACAGACCTCCAGCGAGCAGTGGTGTCCTCCATGAGTCATCCTGTTAGTGCAGCACCATCGGCAGACGGCTGCACCACGCAGGACTACATGCACACAGACCGTTACCACGACTGTCCTTAACACCACGTCACCATCACCAAAGACTGCAGTGGTGTCCGTACCAGACTGTCATGGAGTGACTCAGAATGGGCCAGCGGGTCATCTTCAGTGACGAGTCCTGCTTTAGTCTTGGTGGAGACGCCCAACGAATCCGTGTGTGGAGGCACCGTGGTCCAGCACCGAGATGAACGGGTTTGTTGTTCTCACACGTCCAGAAGACCTGGTGTCCCTCCACCTCCACCCCTACCGCACCATCTGCAGGAACTGTGTGAGGATGTTCAAGCTGCATGGGATGGATTATCACAGGACATCATTAGGAACCTCTACAGCTCCATACCGAGACGTCTGACGTGTTGGGTTAGCAAACATGGTGGCCCGACGCCATACTCAGAGACAGACTTCTGTATGTGTAGCTCAATAAATATTGATCATATCAGTTCAGAATCTTATTGGGGTCTACTAGTATATATTTACATACTGTATGTACTGCACATCTGTATCTACCCTCATTCTTATACACTCTGTTAGAGCCCCTGTGTGCTTAAGCACGCCTCCTGATAAGCCTAGTGTGCTCTGATTTCCTCCTATGAGTACTGTTCTGTCACTCGAGGTCATCTTACGGTGGGTGGCGCTCATCACGGTCAGTAGAGAGTGGGTTTGGCCCTCTGCCAGTCTGCAGCTGTGTTGTCCTGTGTGTTTGCTGCTGGACCTTGTTCTTATGAACCAGACGCTCACTGTATCTGCCAGTAAAGCTAGAACCCCACCTTCGGTTCCTCACTGAGAACCTGCTGTACAGGTGGAGATGCTGATTGAAGTGGTCTCTGATTTATTTCCAGAGCTGTATATATGGTACAGATTGGGAGTGTACCTGAAATGGGCAGAAACTGTAAGATGAGCCGTTTCCGGACGTCCTTAATGGTGCAAAGTATTGTGTGTTAGGTGCAAGTGTCTTTTCTGGGTGATCTCATGCCTGTATGCAGTCACAGGAAGCTGAGCTGATGTTTGTGTGTGAGATCTGCCATTCGGATGTGAAGTGATCTGCTGCCTTTGTGCTGTGCCGTGAGGGATAGGCCCCAGTATCCCTCTCCTACACACAAGCCTGCACGCCGAGACCTGCTCTGCCTGTTCCAGGGCTGGGACTAGCTTGACTTTGTGTTCTGGTGATTGTTTGCTTTTCATAGTTCCTTTTTGTTTATACCTGTAAGTGTGAACTCACACCTGCACGAGTCTCTGAAGGCCTGTGCGTGGCTCCACACTTCATTTCTTCATGCTTATAATTATATAACTGACAGTTTTAAAGTAGACATGCAATAAGGTACAGTAATCTGTCAACACAGGCCAATCCCGATCATTACACAATCGCCTTCTTGCAGTTGTGCTGATCTCAGTCGCTCAAGCTGACTGCAACGAGTCCGACCATAGTGTTAGTGTGAGTGGATCAGACACAGCAGTGCTGCTGGACACCTCAGTGTCACTGCTAGGCTGGGAATCATCCACCAACCAAAACTATCCGGTTGGCAGCGTCCTGCGGGGCAGCGTCCTGTGGGGCAGCGTCCTGTGGGGCAGCGTCCTGTGGGGCAGCGTCCTGTGGGCAGCGTCCTGTGGGCAGCGTCCTGTGGGGCAGCGTCCTGCGGGGCAGCGTCCTGAGGGGCAGCGTCCTGCGGAGTAGCGTCCTGTGGGCCAGCGTCCTGCGGAGCAGTGTCCTGTGAGTGGCGTCCTGTGGGCAGCGTCCTGCGGAGCAGCATCCTGTGGGCAGCGTCCTGTGGGCCAGCATCCTGTGGGCCAGCGTCCTGTGGGCCAGCGTCCTGTGGGCCAGCGTCCTGTGGGCCAGCGTCCTGCGGGGCAGCGTCCTGTGGGCCAGCGTCCTGTGAGGCAGCGTCCTGTGAGGCAGCGTCCTGTGACCACTGATGAAGGACCAGAGGATGACCAGCACTGCACTGTGCAGCAGCAGATGAGCTATCGTCTCTGACTGTCCATCTACAAGGTGGACCAGCAAGGTAGGAGTGTCTAATAGACTGGACAGTGAGTGGACACAGTGTTAACCGTCTCCGCTCTCATTCATCCCAAAGGCTTCCTATCAGGTTGAGGTCAGAACTCTGTGTACAACCTGATAGAGCACCTCTGGGATGAATCAGAGCGGAGACTGAGAGCCAGGCCTTCTCGTCCAACCTCAGTGTCTGAGCTCACAAATGTGCTTCTGGAAGAATGGTCCGAAATCCCCATAACCACATTCCTAACCCTTGTGGAAAGAATTCCCAGAAGAGCTGAAGCTGGTATAGCTGTAAAGGATGGACCCACATCATATTAAACCCTATGGATTATGAATGGCATGTGCATGTAAAGACAGACAAGCGAATCCTTTTGGCAATGGAGTGCACATCTCAGGTGTGGGGTCAGCACTACTGCTTCTTATTTAAAGCTAGGTGTCCCCAAACTTATGACTGCCAGGGTGACCCTCCGTTCCTCTTTGATGATCTGCACTCCGCCGCTCGCACGGTTTGTGTGTGTTGTGTGATGGTATAGACACTCGCTCTGTCCTTTGTCGTGTGTGGTAGTAGCCCTAGCGTGCCTCTGTGAGCAGTGAGAGACAAATTAAGATGGTTAATAATCCGACTAGGGCAGTGTTGGGTGTTGTTCATTACCGGTGCACTGCTGGGCGGCGTGCTGGCGGGATCCCGGTGGCGCCGGGGCCGTCCTCGGATGAACTGCGGCTGTTATTTCTGTAATTGCTTTTCATTATCGAGCCCTGGTGGAAGCAGCGCGTGTCTCGGAGCTCGTCAGACCTGGGCAGTAATTAGAGCTGGTAATTGGAATGGCGGTGTTCTGGACACCTGGAGGCATTACGGCTCTGCAGCGTAGAGAGCACGGAGGTGATCTGAAGCGTTGGCATCAGCACTTTAACCTGGACCAGGACCAACACAAACGTCTTCACATGCCACAAGCCACATGCTTCACCCGAAAGGGCGAAGCCGTGTCTGTGTGACTGCCGAGGCTCTGATCGGGATTAGGCTGTCAGTGATGTAAAGTGCATGTCGGGCTCTGAGCTACACATATACAGGTCTGTCCTTCTGAGTTTGGTGATGGTGTACTCCATCCAGACTCTGATCCTAAGCAGTGTTTGTGTGCCTCTAGTTCTCCCCTACAGGGTTTCTTTCACTGTGTAGATCTTCAGCAGGAAGCCTGAATAATTCAGAGGACTACCTTCGGCTTTCTGCGCATGTGAAGAAAGAGAAACCGCTATATAGCCAGGGTTTCAGCAGCCCGTGTTCGAGCTCGGCTGTGTTCATGGATTCAGTATGTGCTCGTCCGATGCATGGCCTGTTCTTATCCTTGTTTGCCCTCCCTGCATTTTAATGGAGCTTACTAAGAGATTCTGAAGGCCTGATGGTGGATTTGAGCGAAGTAGCGGCTGCATTCAGAAGCTTATTCCTTTATTTATTTATTTAGCCTTACAGCCAGGGGCCTCCCGTAGGATTCAAGGGGCCCCCAGTGCAGAGACAAAGAGGCTCTTCATATAGAAAGGACCTTGAGTAAATAACAAGTCTGTATAATTCGCTTGTTTCCTCAGTAACCCTGTGTAACTGCTTCGGTGGTGCTCTAATGTGGGCTAATGGGTGAAGCACAGTCCTGTGCAAAGGTCATAGACCACCCTTCATTTAATTCCCAGTCGGAATGCTACGAGACAGTATTCCTACACTGTGGAATTCCTTTTGAGGGAGATATTTCTGGGGGAATGTAGGGAACACTGGACTCAGGACTAACAGCCAAGCAAGACCCCCCAAAACTCTAAGATTAACTGTACTTTTCCTCTCTGTGATAAATAAATAAATAAATATGAGACAAGTTTTTTCTAAAATCGGCATCTCCACATGTACAGCAGCCATCTGGAGGAGAACTCAGTCATAGACATCCCTCATTCTGCTTAATGAGATGCTGAGTAGGTGAACACCTGAACCAGATCCCATCCTAAACACCAGCAGTATAAACCCACTTCTGCTGTCATCACGGTTCTCTCGTCATAGAACCGGCTGGATGGTAAACACAGTGCTAGTACTACCCAAACAGAGCTGAAGAGAAAGGTTCTTGGTGAGGAACAGAAGGGTTCGGTTCTAGCTTTACTGACACAAACAGCGAGAGTCGGGTTCCCTCCATCCCTCCAACACTGCGCTTCATAAGAACAAGGTCAAGCAGCAAACACACGGGACAGCACAAACCATGATGACGGCCACCTCATCCCAACGTCACTTAACAACTGTGAGACGACTGCTCCTAACAGGCTTCTGGAGGCGTTTCTGTTATTTTGACCATTAGCCATTTTCTAAATAAACAGATCTAATACAATATCTGATCTGGAATCTGGGAGACATGGTTCCAGTAGTGTAGAGATCTTCCAAAGTTCACCCACGTGACTCCTCTGCTGCGCTCCCTTCACTGGCTTCCTGTTGCTGCCAGATCAGATTTAAAACTCTGAGGCCTACAAAGACAATGCTGGACCAGCGCCTCCCTCCTTATGGTGATGGTGAAGAGTCGAGCTGTACCTCGAGCCCTTCCAGCTTCAAGTACAGCTCGACTCGACCCACCATCCCTGAGGACACATGGCGGACAAGCGTCCAGACTCTTCTCTGTCCTGGCTCCCAGATGGTGGAATGAACTCCCACTGGGCGTCTGAACAGCGGAGTCTCTCGTGGTCTTCAAACGCAGACTGAAGACCCATCTCTTCGTAATGCACTTAAGTGAGTGAACACCAATAGAGGTGTATGCTGTGTGTTTGTACTTGTGTTGTGTTGCACTTACAATGCACTTATAATGACCTTCTCTATAGGTATGAGCGCTGGGCTGGGGTTGCCAGATAGTGCTCTTTTTGCTTTATATATGTGTGTATTAATCTCTATAGGTATGAGCGCTGGGGTTGCCAGGTAATGCACTTTTTGCTTTATATATGTGTGTATTAATCTCTATAGGTATGAGCGCTGGCTGGGGTTGCCAGGTAGTGCTCTTTTTGATTTATATGTCTGTGTATTAATCTCTAGGTATCAGCACTGGCCCCCTGTTTGGGCAGTGTCTGAGCCCATGGTGAGTTTTAGACTCTAAGCTTCCTACTAGCTGGAATATTATCCAACAGAACACTAAGCACAGTTGTAAGTCGCTCTGGATAAGAGCGTCTGCTAAAGGCCTTAACTGCAAATGTAAATATAGAAAATAAAACACAACTGAGGAATTTTGGTCCAACACAAACCCAGAACCTGTACACCTAGAGACACTGATCATGTAGAGGTGGTCTCTAATTCACTGATGGACCGTCAGGATCCACAGAGCTCTTGTAAGCCGACATGACGTCAGCATACCTAGATAACAACTCCCAAAAGCCCGGGCTATATTTTGCGTGCTGATATGTACATAATGTCACATGACTGTCAGCTCTGGATGTGTTGTATTTCCCCTCTGGCCTGGCAGTCTGTCGTTGTACAGTTCCAGACTGTAGTCCATCTGTTTCTCTGTATACTGTATCACCCTGTTCTTCAATGCTCAGGACCGCCACAGGACCACCAACACTGCACTGTGCGGCAGCAGATGAGCTATCGTCTCTGACTGCACATCTACAAGGTGGACCAGCAAGGTAGGAGTGTCTAATAGAGTGGACAGTGAGTGGACACAGTGTCTAAACACTCCAGCAGCACTGCTGTGTCTGTAGATACGAGGAGGTGGACTTAATGAAGTGGCCGGTGTGTGCGCTACCACTTCGTAGGGTTCGATAACCATGGGCCTCCCCCCCCCACACTACAGACCCCACTGAGATTGCTCTGCCTGCACCTCTGGCTGTTACACCAATGATCACGACCTCTCTTGACCTGTGTGGGATGCCTGCCGTCTGGCGCGGAGGACAGTCAAGGGCAGGAGGGGTGTTTTCCGTACAGGCCTGGGGCTGTTGTTTCGAGACCAGTACGGTGTTCTTTGAAAGAGGCTGGGCCTGAATCAGAACCGGGGAGGCTGGATGAGAAGATGCTGAGTTTGCTCTGTGTGTGTGTGTGTGTGTGCACAGCGAGACCCCGCCTTCTGCTCTGTGGGGGGTAAAAGTACAGCTCCTCTATCTGTAGAGGGATTATTCTCTCCTCTGTCCTTTGGGACGAGGCTTCAGTCTGGCTGAGAGGAATTTCTACCTTCTGATGTCTTAATCCCCCACACCACACACACTCTATCACCCCCTCCCATGCTTCTATCCCACCCCCTATTTCTGCTACCCTCATCAAAATGATGCTTAAGTGCTTACTGAACGCTGAGTACTGAGTATGATGCTTAGCTCCGCGGCGTGGATGTTTGAGACGGAGAATGGAATAAGATGAAAACCGTATGGTTCTCAAGACGTCTGTCTCTCGTAGGCCAGGAATGACCAGTGAACCAATACATGTATCTAACACCATGTAACAGCTGTGATTGGATTTGGCTTGGACTGGACAAGTTTCTGGATGTAGCCACATCAGTGTTCAGACACCCTTACACCAAAGAACTGGTCAGGTGGTCCAGATTTGGTGGAAGTCTTCCCTGGCACAGTTCCGAGGAGAACTCCATGTAGACTGGGATTGTATCCACTGCTGGTAGACCCGTATGACCGTACGCTTCCATACACCTGCAGATTCAGCTACTTCCTTCACACTATGGTCTTTGGCCACGCCCACATGCAGTCCCTCCTTTTAGCCAATCATTAACATCTGCTTTGGAGTGTTTTCCACACATGGAACGAGACATTCCCTGCACTGTAGCCCCTTTTCCCAATCTATGGATCCCGTCACTCACACCCCACAGGTGTTTATAGCCCCATCATCTTCGTGCAGTGCCATCTGCAGGAGCCTGAAGGTACTACCACCTTAAACACACAAGTGGGCTCATGTTTTGCCGCTTGCCTTGCATCCTTCAAGCATGAACGTATTAAAAATAAGCTTTAGTCCAAAATCTTGTCCCAGAAACCATCCTAACACAAAGCCCCAGAGAGCTTTTAGAGGCATT
The DNA here is from genome assembly GCA_024036415.1 of Prochilodus magdalenae. NCBI lineage: Eukaryota > Metazoa > Chordata > Actinopteri > Characiformes > Prochilodontidae > Prochilodus > Prochilodus magdalenae. The sequence continues at coordinate 29,357 of JAMWET010005146.1, forward strand.
CTCCATCAGCAGCAGAATCATGTTGTAGGTCTTTGGTGCTGGTCTGTGGGTTGACTCTGACTGTTCTCAACATCCTTCGCTTTTATTTATTCGAGATTTTTCTTGGTCTGACACTTCGGGCCTTGACTTAAACTGTGCCTGTGGTCTTCCATTTCCTCACAATGTTTCTCACAGTGGAGACTGAAAGCTGAAATCTCTGAGAGAGCTTTCTCTATCCTTCCCCTAAACCATGACGGTGAACAATCTTTGTTTTCAGGTCATTTGAAAGTTGTTTTGAGACTCCCATGCTGCGACTCTTCAGAGAAGATGCAAAGAGGAGAAAAACTTACAATTGCCCCCCTTAAATACCCTTTCTCATAACTGGAGTCACCTGGGTATGGAGGTCAAGGGTCACTGAACTTACCAAACCAAATTTGAGTTCCAATAATTAGTTCTAAAGGTTTTGAAATCAATAAAATGACAACAGAGCCCAAATTTATGCACCTGTCTACTTTTTTTTTTTTTACCAATTATTGCACACTTTCTGTAAATCATATAAACTTCATTTCACTTCTCAAATATCACTGTACTATATGATATATTTAACGCAATTTTTTTATCCAAACAATCAATGCTTTATAAAGGTAAATCAGGAAAATTAACAAGGCTGCCCAAACTTTCACACCCCACTGTACGTATTGATGGAGAATGATGTTATCATACAGTGGCTGTGTATCAGTAACTGAGCTGATTTACGTTTTCATGATTGAGGGACAATATTCCAGTTCAGGTAAGGAGATTTCCCAGTGGGCTGGCGGATTATTTCAGGATAATATCCTGATGTTCACAGTAAACGACACAACTAGTTCTATATTTGTAGTAAATCCGTTGGCTAATTAAGCGTCCCACTCCTTAAAGGGAGGACAGTCTAAAGACTATTGGGACAGGATTAGTTCTAGGTGGAGTAATGGAATTCCTTTACAGGACGTTGCTAATTCCTGACCCATTCAGACGGGATATCTCAGCATAAAGGACTGAGATGGGAGTGGCTACTCGTTGTACTGCCCTCACCTCCAAAAATATAACATGTGGCTTCTGCTGCTCACAACTAGAAAACCCGGTGCCAACCAAAGGCTAGGTCTGCCTGAAATACCCCTGTCTCAAGGTGGCGTTAAAAGGCCGGACAAAATGCCAAGAGCTCCACCATACCTGAGAACTCCTTTTCCAGGGAACAGGATGGAATATTAACACACATGTCTATTCCCACAAGATTAATATGACCTGGAATTAATATTGTGGCTGGTTTTACCGGAAAAGGTAAAAGGCGCCGGAATCATTACTGACGCAGAAGCGCAAAGACAGTGCAAAGGGCTGACATCACCAAGGAACTCCGGGAATAACTACGTTACCCCGCCCCCCCATGGAAAACTAATCCTGTCCCAGTAGAGCTGTAGTCAGCTAATGAGTCTCACATGTGGATAAAGGACAACCATTAAATTTGCATCACTTTTTGCATCGTTAAAATATCCTATACATCATATTCATGTATATGTTCAATCTAGAGATGAGCAATGCTGGCAAAACATGAACTACCCAAGTACCTAATGGCCTGTGACACCTCCACCAGCACCAATAACAACTGTGGTTGGACTGGGCATGTATTTGACAGGTTTCTGGATGTAGCCACATCAACGTTCAGACACTCTTACACCAAAGAGTTGGTCAGTTGGTCCAGATTTGGTGGATGCCTTCCCTGGCAGGTCACACTAGCAGCCAGTCACACTAGCAGCCTTATGGATGCGAGTACTGTCATCATCTTGGAATGCAGGGATGGGAATGTTGTGTTCCTCGGCTAGATGATGAGCAGGAGGTGTGACCTGGTTGTCCAGCAGCTCAGTGTAGGCCCTGAGGTTCACATTTACTGTCATCTCAGCCAAGGAACCCGTTTCCATGTAACTAATACAACCCCAGAACGTCAGTGGTTGGTGTAGCTCAGCGGATAACACCACTACCCACCAAGGAGCCACCACCACATGTGGGAGGCTGGGGTTCGAATCCCGGTCTGGGTGATTACGGCTGTGCTATACCAATATGAGTCCTTGGGCAAGACTCCTAACGCTACACTGGCCTGGTTGTCATATGAATACCCTTGTAAGTCGCTCTGGATAAGAGCGTCAGCTAAATGCCGTAAATGAAGCAAAACATCACAGGGGACTGGTTTAGGTCCCGGGAGCCTATATCTCTCATTCCGAGGTTTTATTTTGAGGTCCTTAACCACATAGCCTGGTTATGAAAACAGCACATATGACTATCCATCAGAAACTGTGCTGATGTGTATGTGTGTGTTTATATCATATACTGGCTGCTAGCTACATGCAGGCAGAGCTGTATGGTTGGAGCCTGCACGTCTCTGCTCTGACCTGGAAATAAGTGATTCCCACTTTGGGCTGGGGGAGTGGTGAGAGAGAGGGGGATGGAGAGAAAGAAGAGAAGCGCGAGAGAGAGAGATGGAGAGATACAGCGAAAGTGAAAAGAAAGCAAGCCAAAGAGAGCATGGAGGGTGAGCAGGGCTAAGAAGAGATGGGAGAGATTGCCAGAAGCAGCCATCGGCAAAGTGTGCTGGCACGCTCAGCCCCCCGCATTTACACGCTCTTATATCTCCCGGGCACTGCTGTCTGCCGCGCTGTGCTGTCTGCACCGTGTCGTATGGCCCACAAACAATGGAGCGGCGTCGCGTAAGTACACGTAGTATTCCGCTCGTGGTGACGGGAAAGCAGCTTAACAGAACCGTGACCTGCACATCCCGCCATCCCCCCGTTGGTGAACGCCGTGCCATTCTGAATCAGCGCGCTGCCGCCTGTCAGAAATTAGTTTTGCCACATTTACCCCTATGCTGACAAAAACCGGGGTAAGTGCCTGTACGACTAATGCTCACTAGTAACACAGGGTTTATTTATCAGCCCCTAAGTCAGCGGCTAGCAGTCAATTCAACCTCAGGTTCCGCCAAACTCGGCCAGGACTTTAATCAGGTGACCCTCATTAACAGTGTAGCTTTGAGAGAAGGGCCTGAAATAGGGTTACCGCACAGTACAACAGGTCCAGCATCAGAGCATGGGGGGGGCAGTGTGCATACATGCACACGAACTCACCAACGCCCGCAGGACACGTGCAGTGTATAGATAGGACCGAATATAAACGAAACGGGTCATGGCACAACTTTTACGCAGCTTCGATTACAACGCCCAAACGGCTCCCGGGGCTCTGATAATAAAGCTTTCCAGGATACACAAAGTAGAGTGAGTTTACAGTGCTCGCCTGATGCTGTACACTGAAATCCGATTCTAGAAGCAGCTAGAAATAGTCATTCACCACCGTAGTGTTACAGTGAATAGTGGTTTTAGGTAATGCTGTTTAAATCAAAATCAAATCACTTTTATTGTCACGTCACATGTTCCCAGCTGTGAAGGTGAGTGAAAAAGTTAGGTGAGTAGTCCCTTACAGTACCTAAAAACAAAAATATATACATTAGACAATAAATATATACAATACTAGGCACAACATCTCTGTTTATACTAATTTACAGTTATTAATAAAAGTTATGAATGAAAACTATGATATATTGACGGATGTAACATAACCATAAAGCACTATATATATATATATATGTATATTTAATATCTACAGGGGTAGGGGTTGGACAATGAAACTACGAACACCTGTGTTTTTTAGACCACACTCATTTTATTAGTAATGGTGGTAGGCGTCCTTTTGCCGGCCAATAACAGCATCAGTATCGGTCTTGGGAAATGACGATATACAAGTCCTGCACAAAGGGGTGGGTCAGAGGGTGAGTTTAAGCCATTCTTCTTGCAGGATAGTGGCCAGCAGTCATTACGTGATGCTGGTGGTGAGGTTCGTCTTCTTACGGTGTAGATTTGTTTTTAACTAGACATTACACTACGGACTACATGTGGCTCTTGATACATACCACAAAGGACTGCCATAGTACTGCGTCACAGATGCCCGCCCCTGACGACACTAAAGCACCAACAAGTCTAGTCTACTCTTTGAACAATTGCGTATCTCCACCCATACATGCCTGTGTGCATTGCAGTAATTTTGAGCAGTAACTGATGCTCTATTACCTGCTTAACTGGAACCTTCACACTCTTAGTGCCTTTATCTGGCTAGCAATGTGCAGTTAATGAAGATTGGCCACAGGCTGGGGTCCAATTTAGCCATGCAGACCTGCCACACTACAAATGACAGGTGTTCCGTGTCAATTGTCCAACCCCTGTATGTATAACACACGTAAAGGCATTTAAAGCCAGACGCTCTTATCCAGATGCCGACTTACCAACCCGCTGCTCAGTGTTTCCGTTGCCGAGAAATATTCCAGCTAAGTAGGAATTGTAGAGCTACCTAACAACTCAATATGAGCTCAGACACTGCACCCCAAACAGTGGGGCAGTGCCGCATACCTAGAGATTAATACACAGGTACCTAATTTAAATAAAGCAAGCAAAAAGAGCACTACCTGGCAACCGCCCCAGCCCAACCGCTCATACCTATACAGCGAAAAGACGTCATTATAGCTGCCAACACAATAAACACCGACTTTACCACCTCTACTAGAAGCTCACTTAATCTCATCTTCGCATTACGATAGAGATGGGATCTTTAGTCTGCAGTACTTAATATAGTACATACAGTATACACTACAGATGGAACAGTCATGAATGAAGATTCAGGCAAGAAAGGGTCGGTCTATATGCTGTAAGTATAAATATGCTTAAATGCAACGTTGCAGTCAGAGTGCTGAATTGCCTGCCATGCGAGATCATCGTTCAGACGATATATAGGTGCAACTTCTCTGGTGATTTTCTTTTATTATCCCATTCCATTCAATTCAGCTTTAACCTTAATTATACCGCAATGCAGGTTTGACACAGTGTACTGAAAACACTATCAGGCCTAATTCGCCAGTGCAGCTGTTATATAAAGAATCTAGAATAACAGTACATTCAAGTGCGACAAGACAAACAGAGCACAGTTACTGTATAGTGCATGCACCGACACGTAAGGAACACATGCCAAATGTGCCCAGGAGAAGAAGCTGTCAAGTTCTATCTAGGCTCAGAATACTGAGCCAGAGAACTGAGCCCTATGCGCTACTCTTGTGAAATTAAATGATACCGTCCGAAAAAGGACGAGAAGTGATAAAAAAATGATTAATAAATATAGAAGGCAAAAAAGAATCGGCAATAATAAATAATACAGCGGAAACTACGACTATAACACAGCCATGCATGGGAGAAATAGGAGGGGGTTAAACTGGTCCCCCTCTAGCTGAAAATTAGTTGAGGTGAGGATTTGAATCCCATTCAATAGTTGATCCCACAGTGGGCCGACAATTTTCACCGTACTTCAGGCCAGTTTACACCCAGACGTGAAAGTGAAACACCCACTACACACTCACTACGCCGTGGGTATGTGTAGCACACTTAACCCAGAGCGGTGCGGCAGCCCTATAACGCTAGTGCACGGGGAGCAGTGGGGAGTTAGGTGTCTTGCTCAAGGGCACCTCAGTTCGGTACTGTCAGTAATTCAGGGAATCGAACCAGACAACCCTACCGGTCACATAGGCTGGTTCCCTTTAACCTCCAGCCCACGACTGTCCCCATATGTGAGAGATCGTGAGCTCGCTTAGGGAATTCCCGATTGATGCTGATGCCTAGTTGTAGCTGAATGCATGCCTGGGAAACCGTCAATAAGAGAGAAGCTGGATTTTTTTTTATTAAAACTCTAATTAAATGATTAGGAAATTTGCCTGATTGTCTGTCCATCAAAACAATGAGCCTGAGGCGGAGCGACGCCCTTTGCCCATAATTCTAAATAAAAATTTATTTAAATTGGGGACCTGTTCAGTCAGTTTATGTGGTGCTATTAGCTACAGTACTTGGACATACTCTGAACTCCCATGATTACCTGGCGGTGGATTGGATTTGACATGAGGTCATTTATCGAGCTCAATATTGTGCACGGTGTTTTGCTAGACTTATCCTGTAACTGCCCATCGAAGAAATGATAGGGAAGAGAGAGATAGGAGTGATAGATATAAGGGTTAAAGGTAGAGAGTAGAGAGAGCTTGTTTTGCTCATGTACTTCGCTAGGCCTCGGGGGTCTCGCATGCCCATGCCTAATCTCACGCTCATAGAGAGGAACGAATGAGACTTAGCGGTTTAGGAATGCTAGATGTGAAGCTGTGTACAGTCCAAGCTTCATTCTCCACAACATAGCTTACGAGACAGCCGGAGAGGGAGCAGGTGAAGCTAATGGCAGAGCCCTGTGCTGCATTATATAAGCTGGCTGCTTGAGATGTGGACGTTTCACCAGCTTGACACGTAGGACGAGACGGCCTCAGCTGAACCGGGTTGAAGATTTGGGAAATGCAGGTCATGTTAGGCATTAGCTCTGATTTATCAGATCATAATGGATTCCTTGAGGCATGGTATTAACTGGGGCTAGGACGTGTGGATTGTATCTGTAGTGTGTCAGGCCCATTTTGAAGCATTGATATGGTGTAAAGAGTCCCTGGTGCTATGTGCGAAGAGAGCGTCTTCGAAGGATGACGCTTCTACGGGAAAGCCCAAGTCGACGAGCTTATTGAAAGATGACACTCGGACATCGAGGCATATTCACCCTCGCCTGAGGGCCGCACGTTACAACACGAGCAGTATAATGTGTGCGAGACTAATAATGGCGTCACCATGCATGGTAAGTCGCTCCACCAATCTGGACCACCTGAGCCAATGCTTTGATGCCAGAGTGGCTGAACATGGATGTGGCTAATAAAGCAAACATGCGGGAAACTCTAGGGTGCGGTATGAGCATTCGATTGGAATTGCTGCTGCAGATTTGCTGCATGTCGCCACAAGAAGAAGCGATTACTACGACCGGCATCTACATGATGTTGGATACGCGTTAACGTCAACACAGCCCAAAGGTGCCTCTGAATGGTGTTCCATCGCTAGTCCAGGAAACATCCAATCAAGTCAGTGTCAACAATAAATCAATTCAATGTTTTTTTTTGTTTTTTATTATTTGTAATTAGTGCTTTTTTGAGAGCGTGCCTGTTTCGACTACTTCCCCACCCCCTGTTACGCGTCGCGTTTCTTATATAGTCGCAAAAAGCAGCTTCACAGAAAATCAAATTTCGTTACTATCCAAAAGAAAGAACAAAAAACACAAAGGTAATTTACCAGACTTACAATGGTGGAGGGTGGGCGGCGTCCAAGCACCCCTTAAGCAAAGCCATAAGGCCAACCCATACAGTAGCTTCAATACTCCACAAAGCCAATTACTGGCAGAAGCTATGCTCTTACTTCCTCTCACCACCAGTCTGCCTTTTGAGGCATGGTGACCTTTAAAGGGGACTTCCACTGATGGATGCTAGGATGTATATGCCGGATATTCCCACGGCTCCTGACATCGTATACGTACAATAAGTGTATAAGATGTGTTATATATGCCACTAACCCTCAGCGACCCTGACTGTATGTATTCCAATTTTCAAACAAAAAAAAAAAAAAAAAAAAAAAAAAAAACAAAAAAAAAAAAAAAATCAAAAAAAAAAAAAAAACCCGACTTTGGACAAGGACGCCAACAATTGGATGAGAATACTCGCACAGCAAGCTCGAAATATGGCACCAACACAGCATAATCCCCTGAAACATTCCCTCTTCTAGCACTAGAGAGTATAGAAAACCACACATGACTAGCAGGAGCCCACACATAGGAGCCATAGCCACCAGTAACATCCCCGGAGATCTCACGCTCGATCAGAAGCCGTGAGTCATCATCTAAGCCGAGAGAGGCTCACTTGCCGTGAAGATCTCCCCTACGGCTAGAAGGGAACTTGAGCGAGCGCATGAGTGCCCACAACAGGTGAAGCAGTACCATAAGAGTCTGCTGGTTGACCTTCTTAGTTCGTGTTTGCATTGGTTTAGGTTGAAGTTCAGTACTGATAAGTATCACAGCCCCTGTGGATGCTGACTGAGTCTTGCCGGCACTATCTCAAACGAGCTGCTAGATGAATAGATTGGGAATCAGTGTTTAGCTTGGAAGCGGTACCATCATTTGAGAGATAGCTAACCAGAGCTGTGGATTTACATTGCCCTAAGCTTCACAAAATGCAATCGGGTGGGGTTCTTTGGTGGATAATAAATTAGCAAGTAATAGTATGTGCATCTAAGAAACGCTGTTTGATTGCGCATTGCAATTGAAGCTGTATGTTTTATAACTAGAAAAAGTGCATTATACTGGAAGAAAATGCAGAGTAAATAAGTATTTCGTGCAGATAAGTGCCTCATTGCTAGCTAGTAGTGTGCTAAAAATGAATGGGACAGTCTATCGCCGGTAGGAGACGCGGGGAAATAATAATATGATATATAGAAGTATTGTGCGGGTCAGTATCGGCTGTGGATGAGGAGTTTGCGGAATCTTTCACAGTGAGTTACGTATGTGCAGTTGCGTGGCTTGATGGTCATAATGGAACAACAGGGTTATGAATGGAGCGTGGAAAATTGAATGGGGAGTCTATGGGAGGAACGAGGGTTCTAATAAAAATGAAATAGGCCAATCAAGAGCAGTGCGGCCGTCAGTTAAAGCTGCTGGATGCAAGAGATTGGTGACATACCTAGCGAGTTAGTACTTTGCAATTTAAGTGGCTGCTAGGTTAAAGGAAAACAGTTAGGGTTTGGACAGCGTTTGCCCACAATGAATGGGGACTCTAGGGAGGAACGATGGGATGAGGAGGCCGAAAAAAAGACAAACAGTCATGAGTGTGGGCAAGCATCAAAACTGAATTAGAGTTGGGTAACCAATTGTGATGATGAAATGGTGTCTGTCGGTAGTGAGCAGAAGTACATATGTCGCTGTACTATTCAATCTAATTCCTAAAGAATTTCCGGATCCAAGCACGCCATATCCATGACCAGACCGGAATGGGCTGTAAACTGCTTCGAAGAGGTGTGAGCGCCGGACATCAAAAGGAAGACAGAAGGCTAGGAGGAAGTACACTGCCTACAAGCGAGGTATTTAGCCAAGGAGGTTGAGCACGTGGGGATGCGCATAGAGTGTGCCTGGCAAAGGGTGCTTTAGGGAAATGAGATTGTCCTTTCAGTGGAATCAAAATTCAGAAGCAGACGCAGGCGGGTCTAACACACAGGCAAGGTCAGTCAACACACAGGCAGGGGTCCAAACAACACTAGAGACAAGGCAAACCCATCAACTCAACAAAACCACCCAATAACCAAAAACACAGGGGCTGTCACAACGAATAACCAATTGGACAATGAATCACAGACCGGATTGCCTCAGACCAGGAAACACAGAAACACAGGATAAAAAGTCCGGAAAGCAAAAAGGAGGAGTCACCCACGGCAAGCCCCAAGTCAGAGCAAACAAACGGTGGGTATATAATGGGTAGTCGCTAGATCAGCTTGTAGGATCTGAGAGAAGTGTGGTCATAGGGATCGAGGTGAGTGAACGAGCATTTGGGACACGTGACTAAGGGCTTAGCCACCATCCGTCCCACGTAAAACAAATAATTGAAAATCCTTCCTCGTTATCTTGGCAAACTAGGATCACCTTTGCATCCGTTAATAAAAACCATAATGACAGACGCGATTTGTTCGCTATTTTCGATAAAAGTCACGTAAATGTAGTTCGGTTCGTAACAACGTCTGTTACAATTCGTCTACCGCATATTCTGATATTTGTCCGTAAAAATATCTGTATAAAAGTGAGCACGTAAAATTTTTTCGCTGTTTAGACACTCGACAGTGATAATAATGTCCGTACATTTGATGTCTGTATTTCTATAAAGGTGTCTGTTACATTTGTTACCGTATTCCATGTAAAACTGCTCCGTATAAATCTATGTCTCAGTAGTTCCGATAGAGAAAAATGTCGTCGTGACTTAACACTATGCTAAATTTGCTTCCGTTATTTCTGCTAAGATGGCTGCTAAATTGTTGTCCCCGTATTTTCTGTAAAATGTCCATAAATTTTGTTCAGTCATTTCGTAACTGACATTATGCCTGTCAAATTACTGTTCCCACGATTACGTTCCATAAAATGTGCTGTAAATTTGTTCCGTATCTTCCAGGTTTAAAATGTCCGTAAATTTGTTCCCGGTATTTTACGTAACAACAATGAATTGGTCCCAATCTCTCAAACTTTTCACCCTCCGGACTCAGTTACAAATACGGTGAGACGAGGTTTAATAACACAGTCACCAACACGCATGACCCACTATACCCCTCCTCCGTATCCTGGATACATATTACAGTCAATTCCTCAATTGAAAGGTAACGGCAAACCACCTATATAGAACAACGATCGATATAACAGTAGTGTTGCCATATTGGCTTCAATTAAGTGAAGCAAACGATTTTGACTTTATGAACGTTCATTGGCAGTTGTCGCCCGTAGTACAAATAGTTCCTCGACAGTAGATACGGACACGATGCTGTTGGCCCAAGTCAGACCACCGGAGCATGTCTACCACGTACGCTTGCCATCACCTTCCCTTTAAGCTTTTTGGGTTAGTTTAGTAAACTACGCTGGGCAGCTGAACGCATAGTTTTGAAAAGCGGAAATCTTCGGTCTGTTTCTGATATCTGAGTGCCACAAGTCTTTAGCTGTGCAACCCACACACAGTGCACCTTTGGTGTGATTACTCGAGTTAAAAAGGCAGTCCTGTTCAACATGAAGACCAAGAGAAAGCTGGGACTGCAGCCAGAAGCCTCACACTCTCAAGATCATGCAGCCATGCTAGCTTAGCAACGACATTTAGAAAGTGACTTGTTGTTGTCATGCATGACGTAAGAGACGACTTCCCTAAAGAGACCATCCCTACCAGTAGCCTCTGATTAGCTCAAAATTGTCAGTGCTTGGGTGCTTACTTGACAGACGCGTAACAACTTATACGCCCATAAAGGATACAGGACATAGCGATTTTCAACTTTACACTGGTAACAATTACGCCTCTTATAGACCAACCACACGCCAGACCCGCTCGACGTAGCGAGCTCGTAGAGCGTTCCATGGTGCTGTGATATCCATCCCATGCTGCTTAGAATTATCCTCCACACAGTTCTAGCAGTATGGTGTGGCATAGGGGTGGCAGGTAAGGGTGGGGAGGGGATCACAGGTTCTCTGCGCCTTTTTCTTCCTGTGACAACAAAACTGTTCATCTTGGTCGTTTTTGGTGCGACCTGATGACCACAGCGTAAAGCCCTCCACACACGGATTCGTTGCGCGCTCCACCAAGACTAAGCAGGGACTCTGTCACTGAGATGAACCGCTCGCCCATTCTGAGTCACTCCATGGGACAGTCTGCGTACGACACCACTGCACTCACTTTCCATGCACGGTCAACGGAATAACATGTCTTTGAGTGACCCCTAGGTGAGTGGTGTCTAAGGACAGTCGTGCGATTAATTATCTCACACTGTAACGGTTCCTGATGACTGCATTCGTTAGTCCTGCGTTTAACGAGCTGCAGCCGTCTAGCCAATAGGCTGTCTCGCACTAAGTGATGCACTCATGGCAGAGACACATCCTGGCTCAGCTGGACTGTCTGTACTAATGGTAAGGATGAGTGGGTTCAGTCAGGCTCACAGAGATATAGGCCCATCCTTGCTCACGTACACTATGCACAAGCCAAGGTGAAACTTGAAGCATTTGCACGTTCAATGATAGTCATACTACTCAACATGTCTAACTATGGTGTATTGCGTTACTGGGTGCCAGCTAATTTGTGCAGTGTTAGGTTTGTCTAGATGTGTGTGTGTGTGTAAAATATCTGTTCTGCATAGAACTCTAAAGGTCGTGAGAGTTAGAGTGGTGCCTACAGCCGTATGTGTCGTAACCCGAAGTGCTATGACGTAACACCGCCTCTGCACATGCCGCGGACTTGTGACATTTTAATTGCCGGCGCTATCTGAGTGATTGGGGGAATTGACTGACCCATACAAATTGGCAGCCGTGAAAATGACGTTATTACTCCAAGGCATAAAACTGAATCCAGCTGGTTAAACTGGAATAATGCTGTAGGAATTCAGGGCAAGCCCCACACATGAACCTCAACTCGGCGGACCTCAGAGCGGAAGCGCTTCGCTAACATTCACATGCCAGGCTGCCCTTTTAATGACCGAGCTGCTTAGGCGAAGACCCTGGCTAAAGTTCGGCCTTCTGACCAGAGTGCTGCTGCCTTTCATGCATTAACAGAGCGGAAGTCACGGAAAGTCACCCTGGGTGAATTCTTCCACCAGCTAGGATTATGCTAACACTTAACTCACCATATTAGCAGGTAATTTTCATTACTGTTACATAAAGCTATAATAATAATAATAATAATAATAATAATAAAAACTATAAAAGTGCATTTCCGGCTTGCTCAGTGAGGAATGAGGGATGAGTAAACGACTGCGGGTCAGTATGACTGTAGATTAGCTTTTTGGGGCCTCCCTTAGTGAGTAGGTGAAGTTTGGTGGCTCTGGCGCGAACGAAAGCATTACTGCTTGGTTTGAAAGGGCTAGAAAATGAGTGTACGCGACTCTATAGAAGGCAGGAATTCTCAAAATAAATGACAGAAGAGGATTGTGCTGGAGTCAGTATGGCCTGTCGCACATGCGTATGTCTATCGGCGGACCCGACCTCTTAGTGTCAGATATGTGAAGTTCATTAGCCCCCCAAAACAGCCGGCTTTAGTGGGGTCCAAAAATGACTGGGATTCTATGGGAGGAACGAGGGATGCGGAAAAAAGGAGAAACGAACGAGTGCGGGTCAATTAAACACTGAATGGCTTCTCAGGGCATCCACCTTTTTAATGATGACTGACTGGCTGAGCGTGTGCTCATGTGACCGTGCTAGGTCTAATAACAGCGGTAGAGGCAGCATTAATATCATAGGAGGACTGAACCCCAGCCATCAAAACAAACGTCACACGGCAAAACACCGTGATCCTGGCGGCTTAAACGGTCTTGTATCTCAAAATCCTTATTTTAAAATCGTTGTAGGCTAATTCGAAGCTTATTTAAACTCACTTACAGCCAGATTTAGCTTGTTTTAAGTGATTTTAAAAGATCAGATGTTCTCAGTATATTAGAAATAGCTTGGCTTGTTTCCAGCACGTCTCTTAATATAAGTACTTAGATATACATTACTCTGCTTAAAACAGTGTAGGCTCACTAAAATCACTTAACACAAGTTTTTTTATGAAACCTGGCCTGGCGTATGAGGAGTAAATGGTAAAATGACGAAATTTTATCTATACCAGTGTGTGATATAGATCACTTTTGTCTTTCAGCATTATCTCATTTATTCGAGATGATTGCAGTATCAGACACTTCTAACTCGGACCAATTTGGAAAAGTTGTCATTGTGTGGATAGAGCCTGGGTGCCTGGTAAAGGTTAGGTGTTTGCGACCCGCTCGGGTAACCTGCTCCCTGCTTGTTATGCGTCACTACGACGTGGATGATTTTGTTCTTCCCCCCCATTATTTTCTTGTTTTAGTTTTTTTCGCCGCGGCTAACCTGCTCCTGTTATAGAACGGGGAACGCCTTTCTGTTAGAGGAAAGAGGAACTACCAAGAAGCACAAATGTGCAACAAACACATACACTGGAACAGTGATATCCTGGTGTGTAGCATTGTCTTATATCTAGTTGACATATCTTAAATTACTCGTTCATAATAATAATAATAATAATAATAATGATCTATGAATATATGATAATAATAATAGATCAAAATAATATAATAATAATAAATGATACTGGAAGAATGTAATAATAATATAATATAATAATAGATAAATGAATATGATAATGATAATAATAATAATAATAATAATAATAATAATAATAATAATAATAATAATGGGTTACACTTCTATAGCGCCTTTCACATACCAAAAGATGCTCTACAATCTCAAAAGAAAAACACACAAACAAACAAAAACATAATCATGAAGAAGGAAAATGTTCAGAGAAAAGATTTTTAAGTGAGTTTTAAAGATAGAGAGGGTAAAGTGTGTGTAGATGCAATGTCTATGGAATAATGATAGAGGTTTTGGAATAGTTGATTAGCTTATTATCTAATTTCCAGATGTTTTGAACTTGTGATTTTAGTAAACCAAATTCTCTCGCTACATTGGCAGATCATTTTCCAGCATGTTTCTTACAATAAATTTAATTATTCATCAAAATAGTGAGAAACCTTGGCTTACTAAACTCACTTAAACCAGTAAAATTATCGCCACTGGGTTTAAAGCTCAAAAATTCCCTACTACAAACTTGTAAGGAGAAATATCGAGATTATATCCAGCCTAGATATAAAAATACTTTTACTTGCCAATATCTCATTTTTTTTTTCAGTGTACAAGCGTCAATCAAATATGTTTATTATTCACTGGAATGAAAACCTGCAGCTACACCGGCTCTTTGGAGATGAGATTAGTGACCACCGAAGGAGAACAAAGCAAAAATGAGATGGTGACAATTAAAATGATCTTGTATCTAGTTGATATACCTTATATTTCTCATTTAAGATTTATAGTATATGCATTTCCAGTGCTTCGAGTTCGGTTATGTTTTTACCTGTTTATAAGTGATTTTATAGCTACAAGCCAACTTCCGTCTTCTCACATATTGCGTAGATAATTTGACTTACTGTGAGGAATGTGCTGGAAACCAGCCAAATTATTTGCCTATAATAGTGAGAAGGAAAATGCAGCAGCAGGGGTCAAGATCGGCCAGTTGGGCGCCGGGTCGACTCGACCACTACGTGGATTACTCTTACTCAACATGTGAATTGCTCAGAATCATACGGGAAGTTACAGCATGAGTAACCAGGCGGATCTCTAACACTGCAGGCTGGGCAATGTCTAATTCAGTCCGCCACTAAACTCACTTAAGCCCTGCTGCCGGGCCTGTACTTCTGCAACTCCTAACCACATACCGTACATACGTGCTGTTATGTAATATTACAGTATGATTAATAATATGATGGGGATCAAATCTGCAGTCTTAAATTATTTATTGAATTACTGACATTTAACTAAATGAATTATTGACATGTACTTTGTTTAGTTTTGTGTTGGCCACAGTTTATAAAAAGTGCTGGCTTGATTCCATTGGACAGATGTTCCACCTTCACTATAATAATAATAATAATAATAATAATAATAATAATAATTATAACAACAGCAATAATCACAGGAACAAAAATAATTATAATTAGAAATGATAAAGATACATATTTGTAATCATTTTTACAGTTCTATTATTATGTAAAAAGAATAATAATAAAAATAATAATGTATAATATATATAACAATAATGAGCACATTTCTCAACCTCAAAATTTTATACATATATATTACATATTTAAATATTATTACAACAACAACACTAGCAATAATAATACTAATAATAATAACAACAACAAACAATAATAATAATAACAATAATCACAGCAACAAAAATAATAATAATTAGAAATGATAAAAATACATATTTGTAATCATTTTTACAGTTGTATTTATATGTAAAAAGAATAATAATAACAATAATAATAATAATATAATATATAATGAGCACATTTCTCAACCTCAAAATTTTATATATATTATTATATTTTTATTAATTATTATTATTATAGCAATAATAATAATAATATATAATAATGAGCACATTTCTCAACCTCAAAATTTTATTACATATATTATATATATAAATATTATTACAACAACAATACTAGCAATAATAATAATAATAATAATAATAATAAAAATAATAATAATAATTTCTCAACCCCACAGAATAAACACATGGAACCATGGGAGCTGTTAGGTTCATTAGGCGTCTGAAAGAAGAGGGAAAGAAGGAACAGAATTAATCTCACACATATTTAGCAGAACTGAGATCCTTCATTTCAGAAGCCAGACATCAGAAGGTCGTGAGAAGTCCAGAATTGAAAGTCCTTCGGAGAGAGACCCTCCCATCACAAATACCTCCATGACAATCTAAACAGCCTCTAAGCGTGGGGTTATTCCACATGGTCATTTAGAAAATGTCCTGGGAGGAGTAATCGGAGGTGTAGCTGAGACCGTGTGGAGCTGCTTCAATGGGGCAGGAAAGCCAGTAGAGGTGGTGATGCTAGGCTGATTGTGTCTCAGGCTGTAAATCTTATCAGAGACTAGAATGTGGTCATCTTCAGTGACCCGTTCAGAGCCACCCTTTAGTCTTAGTGGAGACAACCAACGAATCCGTGTGTGGAGGCACCGTGGTCGTCGCCATGTTTGTAGTCACCCGTCACATGTCCAGAAGGCCTGGTGTCCCTCCACCTCCACCCCTACCGCACCATCTGCAGGAACTGTGTGAGGATGTTCAAGCTGCATGGGATGGATTATCACAGGACACCATTAGGAACCCTGCCTACACGACCCCTACAGTAAACCCTCCATACCCCGAGACGTCTGGCCCGTGTTGGGGTTAGCAAACGCGGCGGCGGCCCGACGCCATACTGAGAGACAGACTTCTGTATGTGTAGCTCAATAAATATTGATCATATCAGTCTAAATGTATCATCAGTTATTGATCCTGGTCACCTTTATCTTCCTTCCCAACACACCTGCACTCCCACACCTCCTTCTGGGTGCAGCTGTTTTTTTGACATTTGACACTCTATGCTGGTGGAGGTTGTACTAGGTCCTATTAGAATAGCTGCTGGCTAGTAGCATGTAGTACCTCCAAGTACACTGTCAGAGTCTGGACAGCAAGCAGCACATCTGATTCAGGGTACTGCAGCCTCTGAATAAGACTCAGGTGGGTATTATTAGGGGTGCTATAAAGCTCGAGGCCTATAGATCCTCTCAGTGCTGACCACCATGCGCACGTGTGCGTTCATCTGCTCTAGCGTTTGCTCTGTTTCTGTTTTGGTTTGTTTCCTTCCTCTGATGATGCTGATCTCCATACTGAGCTCTATTCATCGCGTCAGAGCTGACCAGAAGACCTTGTGATCTTGTGCGTGTGCTATTTGCATGTGTGTCTGCTTTCACTCGTTTCTGCCTGAGAGCGATGATCGCTCTGTTCAAGGTTTCCTCTCCATCCTCCAACCCAACACGGCCTGGTATTGGGTCACTCTACAAAGGGCCCTAAGCAGGCATCTAGGTCTTTGTGGAAGCCTGTATCACGAAGCTTTCCTGCTAAGCTTAATCAATCATCAATCAACATTTTATTTGTATAGCGCTTTTCACAACTGGTGTTATCTCAACGCGGCTTAACAGAAAAGCAGTTTATGAAAGGAAAAGAAAACCAAAGGAGTCCATGTATAGACGTAGGGAAGGGCTCCCGTGTCCAAGCCCCCCTTGAGCAAGCCCCTTGAGGCGACAGTGGCACGTAAAAAAACGAAAGAAACCTCCAAACCAGACTCGGGGGAGGAACGCAGGCTCAAGAGAGGAACCCAGGTTCCGGGGAGGAACCCAGTCCCCTCAGGTTGATCCTGGATGAAGAGAGACAGCCAGACTTAAACCGAAATGCTCCAATCTTCTTTTCTTATTAAGTGAGAGATCGTGATCAGTGCCAAATGCTCTGGTGTGGTGCAACACCACTCGCCGCCAGGCAGCTACCGTCCCAGTTGGGAGCTGGGGGTTCGATTCCCGGTCTGGGTGACTATGCTGGGCTACACCAATAAGAGTCCTTGGACAAGACTCCTAACACTACACTGGCTGTAATGTAAATAAATGTGACTCTAGCAGATATGGTGCCTCCCATTTGATCACTCATGGGGAACTGAGGCTCATAAATGAGAGTGTGGAGAGATATCCAGCGAGGGAGAAAGAATGAGAGAGAACTGATATAATGAGGACAGAGACTGATCAGCAGGATGGACAGGTAGAGGATGTTTATAAATTGTTGTTGTAGATTCAGCACGTTCGTAACCCTGACAATCCCTTGAGAAAATATCCTTGGCACTGGTAAGCTTCCTCCGTGTTTCGAGGGTAATCCGTACAGGGATGTCTTGTTCTGTTCATGGAGAAGACAGACGAGAGATGCAAACAGCATGGGTTGTAAGAATTTGAAGCTTTAGACCTAGTAAATGAACACATCAAGGGACGCATTACTGACTGGTTATGCACTGGAAACAAAGAACTTGTCCCTCATACTCTCACACTGTCATGCCTACCTGAGAGTGGCCCATATCAGCGATAACTCTCGTCTGTGACAGAGCGGTAGCGTGTCCATCAGTTTATTCCCGAGTGTCAAGTGTAATTATAGCGGGTAACCCGCTCTCAGCCTGAGGGAAAGCCTAATGATATGTACACATAGCTGTAGCCAGCACTGTGCGGATTACAGCAGAGTGGAGTGTATTACAGAGTATTAGCTAAGCTCCATCTCTTGCATCTGCTCGGCTGTAATTCCCATTCCAAAACTCTCTCCGAGCCTGCTTTCCTGCTTTTCATAATCCGAGGAGTTATTAGTAAACTGTCAGTGCAGTCTGTACACTGAGAGTCGTCTGTTGGACGTTTGCCTAAGAGAGACTTGTCGTACAGTCACGTCCATACGTTTTGGAACATCAACACATTTGCTCCTGTCTCAATGGAGACTTCCAGCCTTGATTTACATGCAGGGGTGCGGGTCCCAAAACCATAAATGCTAACTACGCTAACTGCGTAACTACACTAGCAACTTACATAGTTGGAACTATACAGCTGCGATGCATGTTTCCCAACCCCATGGTTGCTAATTACGCTAACTACGTAACTACACTAGCAACTTACATAGTTGGAACTATACAGCTGCGATGCATGTTTCCCAACCCCATGGTTGCTAATTACGCTAACTACGTAACTACACTAGCAACTTACATAGTTGGAACTATACAGCTGAGATGCTTATGTTTCCCAAAACCACGGTTGCTAACTATGCTAACTACGTAACTACGCTAGCAACTTACATAGTTGGAACTATACAGCTGCGATGCATATGTTTCCCAAAACCATGGTTGCTAACTATGCTAACTACGTAACTACGCTAACTACGCTAGCAACTTACATAGTTGGAACTATACAGCTGCGATGCATATGTTTCCCAAAACCATGGTTGCTAACTATGCTAACTACATAACTACACTAGCAACTTACATAGTTGGAACTATACAGCTGCGATGCATATGTTTCCCAAAACCGTGGTTGCTAACTACGGTAACTACGTAACTACACTAGCAACTTACATTGTTGGAACTATACAGCTGCGATGCATATGTTTCCCAAGACCGTGGTTGCTAACTACGCTAACTACATAACTACACTAGCAACTTACATAGTTGGAACTATACAGCTGCGATGCAAGTGTTTCTCAAAACCATGGTTGGAACAATAAAGGTAATTACGTTGGTAGCTTCCATAGTCTGAACCACTGTTAAACCAGTGACACAGGTGTTTCCCAAAACCGTAGTTCTACTGAACATGTCCTGAAATATTTCTAGGCCTATGAAAAAAGATCATCAGGCTAGTCTTTAAAGCTTCACTGCGCTTTGATAAATTAGCTCTTAATTCTTAAAAGCTTTTATTATCAAACAAAAAGAAAGCCACCTTGGTTTCGAACCCACGTCTGTTAAACATTTGCCACAGTGTATGTTATATTTGTACGTTTATCCAACCTCTTTTTGTAAGAAGTGTTGCCTATAAATATTAAATATTTAATACATATGATTTTGGTTATTATTTTCTTCATTAATAAATATTTTAAAAATTAAAAGGTGGAAAGTTATATGTTTACAAAATGAATAAATATGAGCAGCCTAAATAATACATGAAATATGAAAACGGATTTTTATATTTTGTAAGAGCCAGGCCGCCGGAGTCACTTCTGCACCGTTAACACTATGCAGTGTGTTCAGGTCTTCTGTCAGAGCTCTGTCTGATCTCTCTGTCTGAGCTGAACTGCTGCCCATCCTGTGCGGGCTGATGCTGGTACTACATCTGCTCTGACTGGGAGCCACTGCTCGCCTTTAACCCCCACGGAGCTCCTGGCTGTCCTGCACTGTGGAAGCTTGGCCTGCGTCCTGCTGACCCATCCGATGACCCAGCTACTTAACTACAGAGCAATCAGACATTCATTCCTCCACCTCACATACAGTGAACGCTACTTTTCTTCGCTTGTCTTGTATCTGGTGTTGACCCGAGGAGGACGGGTTCCTCTTGGGTCCTCTCAAGGTTTCTTCCTTTCTAACTGAGGGAGTTTCTCCTTGCTGCTGCCCCCCTTGGCTTGCTCACTGGGAGCTCGGACACCAGAGTCTTTGTAAAGCTGCTTTGTGAGAACATCTACATGGTAGTAGTGTGAACACATTTACATGGTAGTTCAAACTATGGTGGTTCAAACCAAGGTAGTTCAAACTACTGCGCTATGGACAGGGTAGGACAGTTGGGAAACGGCCCTACTTCAGATATTAGTTTAACAATGGATCGCACCACGTTAGTTCAGTGCCAGCCTTCATCATTATGCGGGAAACGCACCCCAGATTGGGTGAAGGGTGTAGGAATTACAGCCAGTTTCATGCATAGGCCTCAACGTTAAGGAGCTTGAAAGTAATTAGACAATTGGCCGCTTGGCCTATTCTTTGCTCAGCTTATTAATTCAGGAACAAGCATGTGGATTAAAGGTCTGGAGTTCAAGTATGGAATTTGCATTTAGAATCTGTGGTGGTTAACTCTCAATGTGAGGCCCATAATGCTTCACTGCCAATGAAGAAGGCTAGGTTAGGGTGGGAACTCGAAACAAACTCCATCAGGTGTGGCCACATCAACACTTTGGTATGTGTGTTGAGCGTGTTGGCCTGTCCGATCACATTGCGTTTGAAACAGTGTAGCCAAGCTTGATACAGGCAGTCCAAAAAAGGAGTCACCTGTACCTGAATGGTACCTATCAGCATCGAATCCCTCCACCAGCACCAATAATGGCTGGGACTGGATTGGGCATGGACTGGACGAGTTTCTGGATGTAGCCACATCAATGTTCAGACACCCTTACATCAAAGGATTGCCCTGTTGGTCCAGATTTGGTGGATGCCTTCCGTGGCACAATTCTGAGGAGAATTCCCTGTAGACTGGGATTGTATCCACTGCTGGTAGACCCGTATGACCGTACGCTTCCATACACCTGCAGATTCAGCTACTTCCTTCACACTATGGTCTTTGGCCACGCCCACATGCTCAGTCCCTCCTTTTAGCCAATCATTAACATCTGCTCTGGAGCGTTTTCCATACACATGGAACGAGACATTCCCTGCACTGCACCACCTCTTCCCAATCTATGGATCCCGTCACTCACACCCCACAGGGATCTATATCTTAAATATAAATATACAGTATATTTAGTGTCCAATGAAAAACATGTCTCTTCATTTTTGTTGATTTTTACTTTTATGCATCATTTGAACACATGAGCTGCTGTTAACACTGTGTGGAAATTTCATGATGACTGGACCAACAGAAACGAGCCACCATAGCTTGGAAAAAACTCTGGTTCTATTGACTTACATTCAAATTAAATCCGGTTTTTGCCCTCTCCTGTGAAGCTGCCATTATGGAGATACTTGCTTTTCTTTGGACAGCAACAATATAAACACAGCTCTGGAAATGAATAAGAGACCACTCCAGTTTCTTCTTAAATCAGTATCTCCACATGTACAGCGTCGAGGTACGTTTGTTGTTCCTGACACCAGTTAGAAATACTTCCAGAAGTTCTGCATGTGAAATAGTATTGAAGCAGGAGGACCGCTGAGCCTGGGTTCTGTTCCGGGTTATGCATGTCGTTCTTTAGGGCACTGGAGTAGTTGTAGCACAGGTTTCAGCACGATGTTACATCATGTGGTACCGAGTCACGGCTAGTAATCAAGGTGACCCCTTTGTCAGAGTAGTTCCAGTTCCAGTCCAGCTCAGCAGCACAGCACTGTAAACTTCGGGCAAGCTCCTCCAAAGAACACATTGGTGGGTGGAGAACAGATGTGTGTGGGGGGGTTGGTGGGGGGGTTAGGTCAGTGAAGGCCAGACCTCCTCTTTTTCTGCATCATTGCAGCGTTTGGCTTAATGTGCTCCCTGGACTGGAGTTCTGAGGGCTCTGATGTAAATTAGAGAGCAGGAGCTCTATAGCACACAAGCTGGGATCGCTCCCTAACCATGCGCTCTCCAACGCCACCGGCCTGAACGTACACTCTAGCTCTCACTTTCTCTCTCTCTCACTAGCTCCCTCTCTCTATAGCTCTCTCTTTCTCTCTCTCTTTCTTTCTCTCTCTCTCTCTCTCTCTCTCTCTCTCTCTCTCGCTAGCTCTCTCTCTCTCTCTCTCTCTCGCTAGCTCTCTCGCTAGCTCTCTCTCTCTTTCTCTCCCTCACTCTCTCTCTCTAGCTCTCTCTCTAGCTCTCTCTCTCTCTCTCACTCTCTCTCACTCTCTCTAGCTCTCTCTCTCACTCTCTCTCTAGCTCTCTCTCTCACTCTCTAGCTCTCTCTCTCTTGCTCTCTCTCTATCTCTCTCTGTCTTTCTCTCTCCCTCTAGCTCTCTCTCTCTCTTTCTCCCCCCCTCTCTCTTTCTCCTACCTCTCTCTCTCCCTCTCTAGCTCTCTCTCTTTCTCTCCCCCCTCTCCCTCTCTAGCTCTCGCTCTCTTTCTCTCCCCCCTCTAGCTCTCTCTCTCTTTTCTCTCTCCCCCTCTCTCTTTTTCCCTCTCTCTTTTTCCCCCTCTCGCTTTCTAGCTCTCTCTCTCTCTCTCTCTCTCTCTCTCTCTCTCTCTCTAGCTCTCTCTACCCCTCTTCCCCCTCTCTCTCTCTCCTCTTCCTCTCTAGCTCTCTCTACCCCTTTCCCCCCACCTCTCTCTCTCTCTCTCTCTCTAGCTCTCTCTACCCCTTTCCCCCCACCTCTCTCTCTCTCCTTCTCTCTCCCTCTCTAGCTCTCTCTCCCCCTCTCCTCCTCCCTCTCTCTTTCTTTCTCTCTCTCTCTCTCTTTCTCTCCTCTTCCTCTCGTTTTTGTTGACTCACTCGAGATAAGACTGTATGAAGATCACCAGATCTCAGCAGACAGAAATCTATCCTGAATTTCAGGATCCAGTCTGTGGTGTGCTGGTCTGCTGTAACAGCGGCTCTCCTGTTGATTCCCTCCTGAACGTGTCCTCCACCTGGCTGTTCTGTGGTGGATGGATGATTTAGCTCCGGCGCTGGGACTCCTCTCACTGCAAAGCCGCAAACCAGGCCTCCTCCGTGAGCCTGTGTCTTCCTCCTCCACCTTTACTCATTTATTAGGGCTGTCCCTGGGGGAGGGAGACCGAAGGAACGAGGGGACTTTCTGCTCTGAATCTCCGTGCCCCACATTCGCCGCTCACTGTCAGAAATGATAATGCAATAATACACCCTCATTACTATGGATACGGCTGGTTGGAGCGTGTCTGTCAGGTTTACAGGACTTAAGTGGGGGGCTGTGTAATGCGTCTCGTTCATTTACTCTGTGAGGAAAGTAATGGATTCATCAAGCTTCCCAGGGCTGCATGCAGTCACTGACTTCGCCGTGAAACGTGTTAGTGTGAAGGATGTAGGATGCTTTACCAGCTTCAGGGTCTGAGGTGTGTCGGCCGGATGGTCACTGGTGAATGATATTACATAGTAAGTCCACCTCTAAACACTGCACTGTGAAAAATGGGATCTTGGCGAGTTTTTTTTTAAAAATAAAAATTCTAATTTTAAATTTTAGGCAGTTTTTAGCTTGTTAAAGTGATTTTAGTGAGCCAATTTTAATATTATCTCAATATCTCACTATATTGGCAGATAATTTGGCATGTTTCCAACATATTTCCAGTAAAGTTATCTGCCAATATCCTAAGAAAAACTGACTTAATACTAAAATCACTTAAGACAAGTAAAAACTGCCTAGAAATGAGGTTACATAACCTTCTAATGAGCCTACACCAATCCTAAAACATAATATATTAGAATATTTTAAGAAATATGAGATACAGTATAGATATAAGATCTTTGTTTGCAGTGTTTAACTTTTATTCCTTCGTTAACAGTCGGTTCTGAGCGCCGCTAAAATACAGAATGCTGCCTGGAGATGTCTAGAGATCCAATTTCATAAAATCAGTCAAACTGTCTGCCAGTATAGTGAGGCAATGTGGCTTACAAATATTACTCAAAATAAGCATGTAAGGTAAAAAATATTAAAATAATTTAAAATAAGAATAAATAAGATAAATCAGTCGCACTTTACTATACAGTTCGGTAATAAGTAGGTAATAATATGGTAATTATACGGTAACAACCTATGTTTAATAATTAATTAAATGTCAGTTTTCTAGTTGTTACTAAATAATAAATCAGAAATTGAGTGAGCGTAAACAAGGCCATAAACTGCTGGTAATAAATTGTACTCTCCTAAAATGACCTGCTTATTTTATAGTTCTATATGTGTAATAGATGAGCAGAGATGGTCATTGTCTCATCTACTCCTGGGTAACAGTACATGTCTGTAGGTGGGGCTACATGTGAAGCAGGAGACCGTGTGGAATGATGTTATGACCTGCTGGAAGTGTAGTAAATAAGAAACGAGAGGGAAATGAGTGAGTTTGTATTTTATGGCTGTATTACCATGTAGTTACACCGTAATTACAGCCTGTAGCTCCCACTGTGTCTGACCGTCTAAACACATAACAGGTGAGACATAAAACAGAAACAGGTGGATTAGTATTTTACAGCCCTGACACCAGGAAATTACCGGCGAACCAGGTCACTGATTCTGGATTAATAATATAATTAATATTAATTATATATTATATACATGTACTCAGTTATTACTCTCTTTTATTGTTCATTAGGATCTATTACATAAAAAGGTCATTTTAGGTCATTTTTTATCACTTTTCTATTACTTTTTAATCACTATAGTACTTAATTATCATTTAATTTATTGATGACTAGAAGACATGGTTATAATATTTAGGAAGCTGTTTGTTACCATAGCATTTCTATGACATTACTGCCTTATTACCACTACAGTTCTCCCTTATTACACATAAAGAACTATAAAGCAAGCAAGTACCATTTCATACTGGCCTTGTTAACACTCACTACAATTTCTACAAGTTATTATTTAGTAAAGACTAGGATATTGACTTTTAATTATGTATAAGTATAATTTGTTACCGTTAAATTACGCTATCATTACCTACTTAGTACCGATCTGTAACATGCTACCATTAAATCCACTGTATATAAGATCTCTTTACCTGCCAAGATCTCATTTTTGCATTTTTTGCATTATTTGCAAAATGAAATATAAAGCCTCTTAAAAATAAGTAAAAATATAGCCAGACAATTTGGATATAATAAAAAAGTCTGGAAATAAAATAAAAAACCTGATAATAAGCCTACAACTCTCCCAGCAGGAGACATATACGATATATCAGCTAGATAAAAGACTCACCAAGAAAACATTTTTATCATTGTTTAAGGCACAAAGATCTTACATTTAGTAGAAATATCATAATCGTTAATTGTAAACTTAATATAAGACTATTTTCACTTATTTCCAAACTATTATTGATTTCAGTAAGCTTAAAATTTTCACAGATAATTTGGCTCGTTTCCAGCACGTTTTCAGTCAAATTATTTGCCACTGTAATTGGAAAAGTTTTCTTACTAAAATCAAAACAAGGAAGTAAGTTAGATAATAATAAAATTTAGCAAATTTAAAATGAGAAAAATATCAATATATGAACTAGATATTGATAATTTTACTTTTCAAGATCTTAGTTTTTGCTTTGTATTTGTGAAGTTGTCAGTTGTTAGTGTGTTGAGGGTGTTTACTCATTTACCTAAGGACCATTTCTGACTGTGAACGGATTTTACTTACCTAACTAACTTCCTGGAAGGAGTATCTCACGACTCTTTTAACTTCTAAGTTACTCCCTAAAACAGGCGATGCAAGCGGGGGACAACGACAAAACCAAACACTCCCACCGTAATGAGTGAAGCTGTCTACACCAGCTGCAAGCAGCCGAGCGCAGTGCATCCTGCCGTTTTTCACACTGAGCCCTAGTGTTTCTATTTTTAGAGCATAAACATCCCACCGTGTCGCTTTGTCTTACTGCGATATGCCACCTCCTCCAGAGCGGATAAGGAGGTGCTTCTTGGATCTCTCTCTACAGGCCTATAGGTCCTCGCTGTGAATACTGTTTGGTTTGGGTCACAGTATTCGCTGTGGGTAGCAGATCGTGGGGCTGGGGTTGCCTGGGAAAACCGGCCTTGGACTGGAAAGCTGTCGAATACTGTTGAGGTTTTAGGGACACACCGATGCCTCAGATCATGTACTTATAGGTTTAGGGAACGCTGTGGAAGTTCGCACGGGTACGGTAGAAATCACAGAAATACCTGGGAATCATCCGTACTTACCTGTAAACTGATTAAATGTATAGACGGTCAAAAGGGAACTGAAGGGTTCACCGTAGCTTTACCTACCTGGGTGAATCCAGCCTCTGTAGAAGAGGAGGTAGGAACAGAGAAGCTGGGACTCACACTCTTTCCAGGCCTCACGGCTGCTTGCCCGACCCTAGCCCAAAAGGGCGCCCCCTACTACGAGATACTGTCCGGTCGAGGAACGCGCTTTATCACAGTCGCCGGTTTGATTCTCTGAAATGACCGTAATGACTAAGGAACCCGTGAGCAAGACACCTAACCCCCAACTGCTCCCTGGGAAGATGGCTCTGAAACTCTCTACTCAGAGAATGACTCGCCTCACTGAGTTTTTAGATTGGTGATATGGAGCTAGTTTACTAAATAGACGTACAAGTTAGCTAATATGACTGAACTGCACCGGTATCTTACCTGCACTAAGTTCACCCAGACCGTTACTACTAAACATGGGGAAACTCCAGTAGCTGTTTTCTGATACGTCTATGTAGGGTTGCCACCTTTCAGAAATGAAAATAAAGGACGGGGTTGGGGGAGGTGGGGCGTGGTCATGTTTGAATGACATGTGTTCGAAATCGCGTCAAGTATTTCATCAGATTCCGGTCATTTACGGTAATACGGAACAAAGAGCGTCCCGTATTTGAGCTGATTCCGAGGTAGGTGGGGGTAGGAGTGGTGGATTGCGATCATTCCTGCGTGTGTGACAGACGATGTGTATGTTGGACATTTGTGGAGATACGAAACCAAACCTGTCCCTTATTGGTTTAATACAGGACGCAACGTTTAATTGCCAAATAAAGGGCAGTCCGTTTTTTACAGGACGGGTGGCAACCCTACCTCCATGGTGTGTGTGCATTTTGATGTATGCATTTGATGTTT
This sequence comes from Prochilodus magdalenae, assembly GCA_024036415.1. Lineage (NCBI taxonomy): Eukaryota > Metazoa > Chordata > Actinopteri > Characiformes > Prochilodontidae > Prochilodus > Prochilodus magdalenae. The sequence goes on from JAMWET010005146.1 coordinate 56,736, forward strand.
CTGCTGAAGACATCCTGAAAGCTTTGTGATACGATGACTTCAAAACACTCGCTTCTAAAGTAGAAGATCCAGGATCCCTTTCAGGAGACTATAAAAAAGAAAAATCTAAGTAGATGGTATTTATGAGGCCTTCAGCTAGCACCTTCAGACTGAACACAGCCGGTCATGCTGATTGGTGCGGAACTGGACTCGGTGGTGAAGGTGTGAAACTGTGTGAGGTTATTGAAGCTGCATGGGATGGATTACCACAGGACACTATTAGGAACCTCTACAGCTCCATACCGAGACGTCTGGCGTGTTGAGTTAGCAAACACGGCGGCCCAACTCCACCATACTGAGAGACAGACTTCTGTATGTGTAGCTCAATAAATATTGATCATATCAGTCTAAATTTATCATCAGTTATTGATCCTGGTCACCTTTATCTTCCTTCCCAACACCACCGCACTCCCACACCTCCTTCCAGGTGCAGCTGTTCGTTTGAAGATGAGTGTATTTCCCTAATCTTATCTTAGAGAGCTAATATGTTAGCGCCATGCTACTCACTGATTTCCAGAACAGCGTATAGCTAAACGTGTTATCAGTCATGAACAATGGTGGTCTGTCTGTGTGTGACACCTCCTTGTAGCTTATCTGATGAATTAGCCAGCCTAGTTCTGTTGGTCCTGCTCTGGGCCTGTGTATCTAAAGTAAACAGCCGGTCATAAACACACCTCTAGTTGTTGTTATCATCGTGGCTGATCAGGAATGGCTGGTGAATGAGGC
>JAMWET010005146.1:60000-67548 GCA_024036415.1 Prochilodus magdalenae
CCCACAGGACACTTCCCACAGGACACTTTCCACAGGACACTGCCCACAGGACACTGCCCACAGGACACTGCCCACAGGACACTGCCCACAGGATGCTGTCCCCAGGATGCTGTTGTGCCATATAGTTTTGGTTGGTGGGCGGTTCTCAGTCCAGCAGTGACACTGAGGTGTCCACCAGCACTGCTGTGCCTGATCGACTGATCGTGCTGTGGGGGTCCTGACCATTGAAGAACAGGGTAATACAGTATACAGAGAAACAGATGGACTACAGTCTGGACCTGTACACCTACAGAGTGTCCTGTATGGTCAGTGGAGCTGATAACATGGACAGTGAGTGTAGATACAAGGAGGTGTACCAAAAGAGGTCATTGTGTGTCATCATGTGTCGCCATGTTCACACTATTTGTCCTATAGGCTCATTCCCGCCCCATATCATGTGTATTACACTAATATGACCTTTACAACAAACCCTCCGCCCTTTAGTTCATTTGCAGCTGTCGCTTTCAGAGCGATACACCGAAACACACAAGAGCTAGTGACAACGTGCTAGACACATCAGAATGGCATTATGAAGGAAAAGCCAGCACCCTCCGTCATTAGCCTGCGTGCATGTCTTAACACGCTGAAGTCCGTGAAGCCAGCCTGTAGGTCTGATTGCCGGGGTAGTAACGGCAGGCTGCGGTGAGGCTGTGGGCTTCTGGATGCTGGTTTACCTTTGGAATGAATTGCTTGTAACGTCTGATGCCCTTTATCATGCGTAAGGAGCTCCTTGCGTGTGTGCAGGCGTGTGTGCATGTGTGGGTGCTGGGTGACACTGGAATGTCACCCACACCCAGAGGGCTGGAAGGTGTGTCCTTTTGTCACCATGGTGTTCAGAGGAAGTTTCGTTCAGTTAGCGCTGGAACACCACAGGCTGGATGCTGTCATCTCTCTCTCTCTCTCTCTCTCTCTCTCTCTCTCTCTCTCTCTCTATCTGCCCAGGCACGCTTCTTTCATTGTTTGTCAAGGAGAACCGAGACCCCCCTCAACCTGCACCCTTTGTGTGCTGCCTTTTAAGCTCCGTCTGAGGCTCCTCCATGAGCAACATCTCCACAATGATGAAGGGAAGTACTAGTTCAGCCAAATCACGATTCTCATTTCCCCAAATCTAGTTGACTATTCATGTTTGGTGTCCAAAGATTGCTTGGACATACAGTATAATGGACATCATGTAGCCTCAGTTCTGATCCCCATACATTGGTCCAGCTGTGTTAGTAGGTAAGACTACTGAAGAACTAGAAACTGACCAGGCCCTTGAGAGCCGTCTCCATTGACCACTGGCTGGGAGAGGTCTTTGGGGAGGGGCTTGAGGCGCCACAATTCTTAGGGATGCCTTAAATGCTCTGTTCATGAACCTCTGCCTTCTAGTTATTGACTTCTTATTGATATCCCTGAAGCCACTTAAATGCATTATCATTATCACCACTTATGCATTTGCTAATAATGGCTTTTTGTACATGCTAATGTTTAGATAAACAAATAGACCATGAATGTCCTGATAAATCATACAACTGATGAATTAAATAGACTCCCGTTTATTGGTTTGAATTATTAAGCCATCTTGACCAAGCTAACTTGTTCTTCATCTTTTTATTATTCTCCACCTTCAGAGGGAGGCACTTTCACAGGTCAAAGGTCTCGACCTAGAACCATATGTTGAACCTGGGGTGATAGTGTGCAATTGTGCAATTGCATATATATGTTTTAGTACAGCATTCATGTATTCATTTACCCCATGCAAATCAAATGGTGGAAAATGGTGGGAAAAGTCAAATCTGATGTATGATGTACATATTAGCAGCATGCCTACCACATACCTCCACCAGCTATCATAGCATTGCAATGGCCTAGCATCCATCTGGGATAACGCTGCAATGGCCAAGCAACATTTAGCCACCACCTGGGAAACTATAGCATTGCTCTAGCAATGGTTTCGCACCCACGTGGGGCACTGTAGCACAGCCTAGCAGCTTTTTAGAAACCACCTGGAATAACATAGCAGCGGCTTAGCAAGACTCCAACAGTCACCGATCAACCACCATCCAGTGCAATATCATTAATACTGTTGGTGCCATTCAAATACTTTAATATGCAGCCCACATCCAAAAATCTAATATGTACGTATAAGAGACTTGTGTGCCCACAGGCCACTTATGTGTTCATAAGAAGAAAAACATATATACAAGTAAACTGTATATGAAACCTATTAGAAACAGAACTTACTATATTGACATAACATAAATATCTGGAACATTTACTTACATTAACATAAACTTACATTAATTCTGGAATTCATCTGCACCCAACTGGAGTGTCTCTTGGAATTTCTTGTGGCAGCCTCACTATACTGACCATTCGCGACCACACTACCACACATTTCCATGTGGGTACTAGGGTTCCATTTGGCTTGTAATAAATTCAGACATTACCTCAACAACAACAACAACACAACGACAGCAACACAACAACAACAACACAACAATAACAACAACAACAATGATAATAAACAAACAAACAAACAACAACCACAATAATAATAATAATAATAATAATAATAATAATAATAATAATAATCAGCCTCACTATATTGACCATTCGCGACCACACCGCCACACATTTCCATGTGGGTACTAGGGTTCCAATTGGCTTGTAATAAATGCAGACATTTCTACAACAACAACAACAACAACAAGAGCAATAACAAGAACAAGAACAACAACAACAACAACAATAATAATACACAACAACAACAACAACAACAACAATAATAATAATAAACAAACAACAACAACAATAATAATAATAATAATAATAATAATAAACAAACAACAACAACAATAATAAAAATAATCAGCCTCACTATACTGACCATTCGCGACCACACCGCCACACATTTCCATGTGGGTACTAGGGTTCCATTTGGCTTGTAATAAATTCAGACATTACAACAACAACAACAACTATAAACAACAACAGTAATAATAATAATCATCATCATCAAATCTTCAAATTCAATAAACGATGAGTCAGTATTAATCAGACTTGCACATTAATCAATTAAGTAATTTTAATTTGTTATTCATAATAAAATACACAAATATCCAATGTTTTACTGAAAGTGGTTATTAGCATGCATGCAGAGTTTTGTAAAATTTAATTCTCACTCAACTTTTTTTATTTATTATTTTTTTATTCGTGGTTTCATTGCAGGGAGGCCTCCAAAGACCCGTGTGCCTGTAGGCCTTGCAAGGCTATGATGTGTCCCGGCTCAGAACTCAACAACATTCCGTATGCTGTTTGGAAAAAGCTAACTGGTGGGTTGAAGTTTCCTTGACTTCTTAGCTACTGTGGCCTCACAGCTCCAGCAGTAGCAGAGCACCAGCAGAGCTCTGGGAACTACAGGGCCTGTATACGGGGGAAGGAAGGGGGTTCTGTTCTTTTCAGGTGGAAATTCCAGTTCCTTCTAATTAGTCCTTTAAAGTGTTTCGGGGGAGGGTGGAGCTGTTGGGGGTGCTCACGCTGCATTTTTGAAGAGTTGCTCCTGGGTGTGCATCGTAACTGTCAATCAGCTGCAGAGCAAAAAGCAACGTCTGGCGAGTAAAATGATCTTACAGCTCTGGATATAAATCAGAGAGAACTCCAGTTCCTTCTTAAACCACCATCTCCACATGTACAGCAGGTTCTCAGTGAGGAACCGAAGGTTGGGTTCTAGCTTTACTGGCAGATACAGTGAGCGTCTGGTTCATAAGAACAAGGTCCAGCAGCAAACACACAGGACAACACAGCTACAGGCTGGCAGAGGGCCAAACCCCCTCTCTACTGACCGTGATGAGGGCCACCTCATTCCAATGTCCCTTACCCACCGTAAGATGACCTCGAGTGACCTACAGAGAGACTGGCGAGCGGTGGCTGGGGTGAGACGCACAGCAAGCATGGTTCTAAAAACAGGCTTCTGGAGGTCATTAGTGATTTTCTAAATACACAGATCTAATACAAAATCTGATCTGGAGTTTGGGAGACATGGTTCCAGTAGTGTAGAGAATCAAACAGAACCAGCACAAACCCACTAACCTGTACATCTAGAGACACTGTAGACCTATCCTAAAATGATTTATCCTCATTTCCAGACATGTTTAGTTTTAAGTGATTTTAGTAAGGCAAGGCAAGTTTATTTGAATAGCATCTTTCATACACAGGGGCAATTCAAAGTGGTTTACATAAAAGGGAGAAAATACATAGAAATAAAAAACAAAATAGAAGCAAAATAAATCACCTAAAAATCATTTTAAAAAAACCCTTAAAAGCGCTAATCATTACAATCATTAGATAAAATATAAGTAAAAATAAAAGTATAAAAAAGTAAAAATAAAAGTAAGTATAAAAAAGTAAAAATAAAAGTAAGTATAAAAAGTAAAAATAAGTATAAAAAAGTAAAAAAAAAATTATAAAAAAGTAAAATTAAAAGTAAGTATAAAAAAGTAAAAATAAAAGTAAGCATGAAAAAGTAAAAATAAAAGTATAAAAAAGTAAAAATAAAAGTAAGTATAAAAAAGTAAAAATAGAAGTAAGTATAAAAAAGTAAAAATAAAAGTAAGTATGTAAAAGTAAAAAAAATAAAAATAAAAGTAAGTATAAAAAGTAAAATAAGTATTAAAAAAGTAAAAATAAAAGTAAGTATAAAAAGTAAAATAAGTATTAAAAAAGTAAAAATAAAAGTAAGTATAAAAAGTAAAATAAGTATAAAAAAGTAAAAATAAAAGTAAGTATAAAAAAGTAAAAATAAAAGTCAATATAAAAAAAGTAAAAATAAAAGTAAGTATAAAAAAGTAAAAATAAAAGTAAGTATAAAAATATTCTTAATAAAAGCACTATTTTCCCATTATATTGGCAGATACTTTGATTTATTTTAGGAAATGTGCTTAAAACATACCAAGTAATTTACCAATATTGTAAGCTCACTAAAATGAACTAAAACAAGTCAAACCTAGCTGGAAATAAGTTACATTAGCTTAAACAATTACCTTCCAAAATAAGAATGTGAAGATATTTCAACTAGATATAAGATCATTTTACTCACCAAGATCTCATTTCATCCAGTGCATCTAGTTGATGTATCTTAGAATTCTTGTTGTACGATATTTAACCAAATTTCTATGAATTTCTAATATTAGATTAGTAAGCCAAATTTTCTCACTATACTGGCAGATAAATAGGCTTGTTTCAGTTTAGCTTGAATCCTACAATAAGTCAAATTATCTGCCATTATAGTGAGAAAATTTGGCTTACTAAAATCACTTACAACGAGTTAAAAATGTCTAGAAATCAGAAAAAAATATTCCTAGAATATCTCAGCACTCTTAAAATAAAGAATACAAGATATTTCGAAGATATATCAACTACGCAGGAGATCAGTTCATTTGGTACAGTGCACAGAAAAGCAGGTCTTAAATCTTAAATCTAGTTGATATATCTTACAACTCTCATTTTAAGTTTTAAGACAATATTTAAAGATATTTTTACAATTATTTATCTACATTTCCAGACTATTGACTGGTTTAAAGTGATTTAAGTAAGCCTAATGTATTCCTATAATTTTGTTTTAATCATGTTTCTTACAATTAGCAAAATTATCTGCTAATATAATAAGAAAATGTGGCTCATTAAAATCACTTAAAAAGTAAAAATGGCTGAAATTGAGATAAAGTAATATTAGAATGAGCCTACAACAATCTTAAAATGAGACATATACGATATAGCACCTAGATATAAGCTCATTTTACTGGCCAATATGTCATTTGTGCTAACCAGCATCATTCCAATATGCACTGCCTGGAGAGTTCTGGAACTTGCCCTGAGAGAAAGTGATGTACTAGCATGTAGAGCGGCTGTTTGTTTGTCCTAACACATGCACAGGTTTGGCTAGTATGACAGGAATATGCAAATCACAACTGAGAATATTCCTAATGCTCCATAATTACCATTGCACCATAGCAGCGTAATTACTTCATTATGAATTACGTCATGAATACTGCAGCATAGAGTCATACTTCAAACCCGTTTCACTCCTCTGATAATAAAGGGTATACACCTGTATCATACTCTGCTAGCTAATCCAGATAGCTCTAGTTAGCACTGGTCATCCTCTAGCCCTTCATCAGTGGTCATAGGATTCTGACCACAGGCCACTGTTGGTTGGATAGTTTCAGTTGGTGGATCATTCCCAGCACTGTGTTAGTGTGTGGGGTGCTGGTGTGAGCGGATCAGACACAGCAGTGCTGCTGGAGTGTTTAGACACTGTGTCCACTCACTGTCCACTCTATTAGACACTCCTACCTTGCTGGTCCACCTTGTAGATGGACAGTCAGAGACGATAGCTCATCTGCTGCTGCACAGTGCAGTGGTGGTCATCCTCTAGGGCGCTGTTAGCTGGATAGTTTAGGTAGATGGACAATTCCCAGTTGGTGGACGATTGACTGAGGTGTCCAGCAGCACTGCTGTGTCTGATCCATTCACACCACCACCACGTCTGTGTCACTGCAGTGCTGAGAATGCCACCACCCACATCATACCTGCTCTATGGTGGTCCTGTGGGGGTCCTGACCATTGAAGAACAAGGTAACACAGTACACAGAGAAACAGATGGACTACAGTCTGGACCTGTACACCTACAGAGTGTCCTATATGGTCAGTGGAGCTGATAAGATAGACAGTGAGTGTAGATACAAGGAGGTGTAGCTAATGAATTGGGTGTATGTGTCGTTATGTCCACACTATTACAATAACAAAGAGAAAAGTGAAAGAAGGGAAAGATAGACAGATCTCAGAGAAACCTGAAAGCCACCTGAAGCATGGAGGTTTCATTCTGAAACCCAAGTCAGTCGAGCATCTGTGGGAACACGTCAGATTGCCTGCTGAAACCTGTTACTCCTCCTGTTGTTGTTGAGGAACAGAGTGACTAACTTGTGGAACTGAAGCTTCTGGTTTGGAGCTTACTGTGTTCTGTATTATGCTTACAGTATGACTTACAGTACGGGACACGTACACTGTTCTTGTCAACATGAATAAAATGCACCTAGTGTACTCAAACTCGCCAAGTACTAAGTTCAGGTATACTGGTGGAGCTATCTTCATGGTGTACTGGAGATCCCCAGATGGTGCTCTACTCCAGTCAGATGTTCTACTATACAGGTGGAGCTATCTTCATGGTGTACTGGAGATCCCCGGATGGTGTTCTACTCCAATCGGAGGTTCTAGAGTACAGGTGGAGCTATCTTCATGGTGTACTGGAGATACCCGGATGGTGTCCTACTCCAGTCAGAGGTTCTAGTATATAGGTGGAGCTATCTTCATGGTGTACTGGAGATCCACAAGGATGGTGTTCGACTCCAACGGAGGTTCTAGAAGACAGGTTGAGCTATCTCATGGTGTACTGAGATCCCGGATGTGTTATACTCCAGTCAGAGTTCTAGTAATAGTGGAGACTTCTCATGGTGTATGGAGATCCCGTGG
>JAMWET010005147.1:0-15000 GCA_024036415.1 Prochilodus magdalenae
TATATACTTATTACGATTACTGTCTACTCCAGTGAGGGTCAACTTAAATAAGTATATGAGCGACCTCTAACTGAAGAGTGAACACTTGATGCGACAGTGTTGTATTATGTATGAAGAGTCATGCATTAGTAACCTACCTATGTATATTAGACTATTTTTTTTTTTTACATATGTGTGATGAGTGAACCTGTAGTTTAACTAGATGGTATGAGGCTTGGGTTAAACTCAGGACTATTTCAACTACTATTTTATTATTGAATAATTATCAGGACTAGTAACACTCTATATGAATGTATTAACAACCGTAGGCTCTGGATGGGAGCCGAGAAGAAGATTACTCGCTGACATATGCTGTTGTTATTTAACGTAATCCTAGTTGACCTGCTTTGTTGGCCCACCGCCCTTCCCCATCGCCCCGTTCGCCCAGTACCAGACTAAGGAGGATGCCATGAGACTGCGAATGTTGTACCCCAAGGCGTCAGTCTGAATGTTGTGGGAGGAAACGTGATGGGCTACTATTTTTTTTTTTTCGATCATTTCGTGAATGATACGCTACCCTGAAAACCACATTCCCACCCCCCCACCATGTAGATATCGTGATGCCACTGCCCCCACCCGACCCTCACTGGACTTACCTCACCATTACACAAATTCAGGCTGAGCATTAGTACAGAAGTAAGGAAATCAAGGAACTTTACAGGGCTTTATTCAGGATGTAAGCTATTTTGTTGATAATGTATTGGCTTGCTTTTCGTTCCTGTACCAACTAGTCTTGGTACCATCTAAGCTGTTTTGGTTTTCTGTGCTATGTATGCAGCCTTGAATTTACCTGTCTTTATCTGTATCCGAGTCATTGGTGAGCTCGACGGTTTTGATTTTATGAACGTGATGTCGGTTTTTTCACCCACCTATAATGATCCTAGCTATATTTATTAGTATTGAGAACAGTTGATCTAACTAGTCTTGACTAAGTCACTGATCAATTGGCCGATGCTGGAAGTTAACAGTTGACATTGGTCAACATTTGCACACTAATTGGTACCATTGCTCTCCAATTTCACTGCCTTACATCACACCCACCTACTTTCATTTCTACAATATTATCATCCTCCTCTTATTCTTTTTGTGCTGCCAACAAACATACACGCAAACTGACTAAACATATAACAAAACACACAATAATTGTAAACATGTAGCATAGTTTTTCATTTCATCTAATAACTTAAAGAATGGAAAATAAATAGACCATATCTCATTTATTAAATTTTTTTTTTATGTGGGACTGATGGTAATATTGACACGCGTCTGTCTGTTGTGGTGACTAGCCATGCGTCGGGAGAAAAAGAATGATTGAACATCAGTGGGTTATTTATTATGTATTTATTATTGATATTTATTTTATTTATGTATTCCTATTGATGTCAAGGAAGAGTATGAGTTAGATCGATTAGGACATGTTGGAGTCTTGGTGGTTTGTCGGATGTTTCTCATACATAATATTATTATTTATTCATTGAGATTATTAGGGTGCAATGCTCACATGCACCGCATGAGATTGAGCTAACTGTAAAGCTCACTGTAACTAGAATCGGTTAGTAATAATTTACTATGTCATCAAAGCATCTATAGACACACTCTCTTCATATCTTCACACAATGAAAATGTGATGATCGAAGATACATGGATTTATAAGTCTTAAAGACTCATTCTAGAGAATTCAAATGATCAATACATTACAAGTACTATTGTATCACATACTTGCTATGGTCCGCTCTTCAAAGACAAATGACATGAGCATAACTGATGTGGCGGTTACTTCATTATATGGGCCGCTTTTCAGCAGATCAGAAGCAATAAATCGACCTCCCATCGTAGCTAGAAGACCTTTGATGGGAAGTCTGTCAGCTTTCAGCTTTGTTTCAATGTCTAGGAGCGTCTCTTCAATGATCTGGGACCCTCCAATAGTATAGAAAATACGCTAGCAAACATATCATGACTAACACCCCTGATGGAGACATCATGAGCACATTGCAGCGACTAGGGTCATGTTGAGAGCTATTGTCAAGCAGCTACAGATAGTTTTTCCACCTAAGACAGTCTTCTCTACACCATGGCTGGTGTGAAGGGCCCACAATAGTCCACCAGTTTGGTTATACTTAACCTCCAGTCCAAACACTTCCCCAAACAGTAACAAAACAGAGTTTACATTGAAGTACCCGATGTGTGTACATATACGCATAGGTGCATTAGCTTCTGTTATGAGATACCTGCACTTGTGGCTGGAAGATCCTGGTGTATTGAAATGCTGTCTTATGAGACCTGCACTGTTCGATACTCACTCATGTAAATATTCTCAGAACGTTTGTGTTTTGTGAAGTCTACTGAAACTTAAAACTGAATTTCATTCTCGACCTTTTTTTCTTTTTATAGATTGTATCAACAGTTCCGTCACCACACGATACAGATTGAGCCCCTTAATGCATGGCAAGTCTCATGTAATGTTAGATTTCTTTCAATTACTTTTCCAGTAAATTTTTTTATTTGCACCAGCGCATATGCGTTTGGTACGCGTCTGAACAACCTGCGCCAGCCCCCAGGTCCACTCTTTCTGTCTTCGGAAGTTGAGTGTCGAGACTGGAGCAAGATAACTGTACTGAAGTTTTTTAAGATTGGATTTCTAAAAGATCGTATGGCAAGTTCATTGCTGTCTCCCTGTCGAGAACAAGGCTTGAACATCGGACTTGGACTGAGAAAGATTTACCTTAGAAATGCAGAAGACATTCATAGTCTAGCTCCACAACAGCTTTTATGAACACGACCAATTAGCCGTGCTTGACAAGCAGCAGACTGAGGGGAGGAGATGATCACACCCAGATCGTGATTGAGGAGGTTTGGCAGGTAGCCGACAAAGATCATCCGGGTCTAGCCAAAGTGTAGCTTCTCACGTGCGTTTCTACACCCGCACAAATCAGGTCATGCTGTTTGTGTTCTTGGCTAGGGGCCTACATCCCAGATGTCCCGGACACCTTTTTTTCAAACTTGATTAGAAATCACTCTCTCGATTGCACACGTTACAGCCAAGAGACTTGTTCACACCATGAATAGTCTCCCTTCAATGTTTGCTCCAGGTGGAACACACAGAGCCCCTAGCAGTGGATTTTCCAATCGAGGGAAAGATGTAGATTTCAAATCTGGCAGTCTTGCTGGCTCTAGAGAGTCCAGGATAGTTTTGATCAGGTAAGACTAGTTCTGGCACTTTAGCGGTTTCAGTCAGACCCTCTTAAAGCACAGTAGGATCCAGTGTGGAACATGAGATTTGTCAATCTGTCCGCGATGTGTAGCTCAACTGGTGGACAGGAGGGTCTCAATAGGCTTTGTTTTTAATGTAGTATCGTAGTTGCACGTCCTCCAAACTGTGCAGATTGTGTACTATAACGATCCAATGCAAATCGATCTAGGAGGTGTTCAGTCCAGCAGACCAGTGTAGGCTCGCACCTGGAACAGGAGAGCAGTTCTAAAAATTTACCATCAAATACCTAGAAGATAGCCCGCATTCCATCATAAATGAAAACTGCACTACTTTTTGTGAATTCCGGTTAGTATACAGAAGCATGGTTCAGGGTGTTCTTTTTTTCTTCTTTTGTGCTGGTTTTTTGGGGTTCATGGTCTGGAACAAATAGGGCTGCATCCCTGGAGGTCTTATTATGCTGTCACGATGTACATGTGTCACAGTTACAGATAAAATCTACTCCCTAGACACGCGCAGGCATATCCAGATCCATCGCTGCCAGGGGTATGGAGTATCAACAGACTAATTTGCACAATGATGCCAAATCTTGCTCAGCGTTCCGTTGGTTTAAATTACTCCTCTATAATTCTAAACCTATTTAAACATGAATCTTCATTCCCATTCATTATTACCTGTAGCTTGGAAAATTACAGGAGTGTGTTTTCCCTAGTAACGCTCCAAGTTGAGGTCCATGTGGTAGTGCAAGCTTGAAGACACATCTATATGCGGATTAATTATAGGCATGCACAGTGTTTGTTTATTGGCGGTTGTTGACAAGCTGAAGTGGTTTCTCCATCCTGGCCATACCAGTCTTTTTACTAACCTTGAACTCCCTCTTCAACTCTGCCCCTGGTAACAACAATCACTCACAGTTCCTTCAATGTACTGAGACCCCAGTTGAAATATTGATCACACAATGACGGAATTGCTCAGTCAAAGCAAAACAGAGAATCGCTGAGAATTCCATGGCAACATTGGAAGCACAATGTGTGAAGCGCACGGCAAGAGCAACTTCCCTGTTGGAGTTTGTGAGTGCTTAGTGTAAGGATTATTAGCGCAATTTGCATTATTTTAGCGTCTTACGTGTATTTAAACTTATTTTAGGCTCCTTTTACAGTTTTAAAGCTTTAATCTTATTTAGGATTTAGGGTTAGGGTTAGGCGCTAGGGTGTATAGACTTAGGGCTAGGGTTTTTAAGGTTGAGATTAGGGTCTAGGGTTAAGAGTTAAGGTTAGTTGTAGAGTTCGGGGTTGAGGTTAGCGCTAGGTTTGCATTATGTTTTTGTGTGGATAGATAAGTCTTTAGGGTGTTAAGATTAAGGTTAAGTTTAGGCGTTGCGGGTTACAGGTTGGGGCGAAGATCGGCATTGTGTTTTTTTGGGTTGAAACTATGTTATGTCCGCATTATTTTAAACAGAACAGTTGAAGAGAGAGAGAACAGGTGAAAGATGAAGGTGCGCCACGAAGACCCTGCGCAGGACAAACGATGACCTGTAAACAGTCCATTTGAAACGTTCATAATTTTTTACCAGAAAAGTGAATGCAAACAATCAAACCACAAGCCCTTACATATCAGAGGATAACAACCCACTAGTAAACCAAAGTGAGCACTGGCATCCCACAGGCTTACATTGCCATAGGATGTTGTGGTCATACACTGAGATTTGACCACTTCTTCATAGAGTTAGAGTGTTCACATTTTCCAACATGTCCCATATTACCCAAAGTGTTCAAATGTATATAAAAAAAAAAATATATATATATATAGTAAAAATTATTACCAAGATGGATGGATCAATCAACTCTAGAAAACCCAGGCACTCAATTATCAGCATGTATACATGCCACCTTGTAAAACCCCAGAGTTAGTGTTAGGCAAAGCATATTACAAGCAAAGTGGAATTACCTGACTCCCCTCAGGCTCACTTTGCCCTGTTGCCATGTGTGAGTGTGGACAACTTGCACCTTGAGATTGGAGATTTGGCCACGTTCATTCATAGAGTTCGTGGTTATATTACCCAAGATGTTCCCATAATCACCAAAATTGTCCACATATTGTATAGAAAGTGCACTACAGAAAGCCCACTGGAGGGGTTCCCGATATCACAAGATTGACACCCATCTTTACCAGTTCATCTCGAAAATTCTCATGATCATTATAATACAAAGATGAATGGATCCATCTTCCTCAGAGAGTTAGGGTTATATTACGAAAGTGGTCCATAAAGGAAAAATAGGATGAAATTTAACCCTGAAGTCCATTGACCTTCATTATGTTAACTGAGTGTCCCTATATTACCAAAGTGAATGGAATCAGTCAACTCCAGGACCGCCAGCACTGTTCAGATAACCGAAATTAACACAATCAAACCTGTTCAGGTGTTAGGGTCGTACAATGTCACATATAACCCAAGTGGACTGACCCCCACAGGGTCACTGGCTTGTTGGACCCACTGAGGGCAAGTCCAGCACACACATCACTTTTGAGCAATTTGACCATTTCCTAGAGTTTGGCTTACATTATGCCTTTAACATGCATAAGGCTTTAGCAGAACCGCTCTGTACCTGGACGCGACTTACAGTCAGTGCTTAAGTGTTCTCAGCATGAGCTCAGACACTCTGCCCGAACAAGTGGTCAGTGCTGATACCTAGAGGAGAGAACAGATACACAGACATATATAAAGTCATAAGGTAGTAACTTGGCACCCCCAACCCAGCAGTTCGCACATCACCTATAAGAGAAGAAAGGGTTTAGGGTCAGGCTAGAAGTGCAAGAACAAAGTATTTCCACATCACACACATCACTAGTGCTCAATCAAGTGCTTTACAAAGAGATGGGTCTTCAGTCTGCATATGAATACTGCAAGAAAGGTCAGCTGTTCCAGACAAGCCACAGTGGGAAGCTCATTTTACCTTTCTGGGAGAGACCAGGACAGTGTTTCTACCACTCGTGTGTAGTGCTGAGGATTGAACAGTAGCAGGATCCAGGTGGGCAGGTAGTTGGGTTTGCTTGGATTCCTAAGTTACACGTAGAGAGAAGCATCTGTAAAAGGAGAAGAAAGAAAAGTGTGGGACAGGGGGGTTAAGGTAATTTGTGAGCAAGAAAAGGGATTAAACGGAAGAAGGAGCGGGGACACAGCGGAGAAAGAGACACTGCCAAGATGGGAGAGAGGAGAAAGTACTCAAAAAAAAAGAGCTTGCGTGGGGTCATTACACGCAGGTTCACTCCAGTTTCCGTCCCCTGTATAGAAAGAGGGACTTTGCAGATGTCACTTCCGCTGAGAACCTAGAGAGGATGGTTTGGTAGGTGTGTGCAGATCAGAGTCGAGCTGGGATCTTTTCACTTACCCTTCATCTTCTGTCAGTTTGCTATACGATAGGTCCTGCTGTCATCTCAGGGGACAGGTGAAGAGGATCTTGTTTTACCTTGGGGGAGACGCGACGAGGACAAATGGTTTAAACTGCAGATTGAGGGAGAGATGGAGCCACACAGATTTTTACCACAGAGTGAAGGAAAGGATTGTGAAGGGGTGACATGGTCAGGAAGAGTGAGTGGGAGAGAAGTCCAAAGATAGCAAAGCGATGAATCTAAGCAGTGATGAAAGGGGTTTAGCGTGTGATGATTGTGCCAGCAGCAGCAGAGTAGGTCTCTTGAACAGCTCCAGAATGTTCAGCCCGTCCGTATCGATGTGTTGAGGGTGAGGTTGGAGGATGTGATAGCAGTGGGTCCAGGGCAAATGATCGCAAACTTCTGTGGGTAGATGATAGTTGGGAAGGAGATACGAAGTGTGGATGACATAATCATAACAGGGCAGAGATCTCAGAAGTGTGGTCTAGAGCTTGTGGATGAAGTTGACCTAGAGGACTAACGGACGTTGCATAAAATTGATCCATTGATTCCAAAATCATTCTAGAGGTAACAGAGGAGACTGCTTGGGATTGCGCTTCCTGTGATGAGGCATGGGATCTAGGTCTGCGAGATATTGTAAGACTACGTAAGTGGAAGAGCAAAAGTGTAAGCTACAGATTAAAATAAGAGGACACCCAGACATGGCCATATCACCAGAGCCGTCCGTACAGGCTGAAAGTCAACCCCAAAATCCATTGAACTGCATTCATTACCAAGTGTCCACATGATTACCAAGGTGGATGTGGTCAACTCTAGAAACCCAGCATCTCAATATCAAATAACCCAGTGAAACCCTAGTTTGTTTAGGGTTAGCAAAGCATATTACCAAAGTTGACCTGCTCCAAACAGGGTCACTGCCCTGTTTGACTGAGTTGCAGTTATACACTTCCACCTTGAGAACTGACCCCTTCTCCTTTATAGAGTAAGTGTTTATATGACCAAGATGTTCCATATTACCGAGGTGGATGTGATCAAATTCAAACTCCAGAAAAAACGCAGACATTAAGATCAAATAATACCAATTAAAACCTTGTGTTTAAGGTTAGCAAACCAGGATAGTAAAGCATATCACGCAAAAGTGGGACCGAGTTGAGAACAGTGTGTCACTGCCCTGTTAACTGAAGTGCAGTGTAACACTTCACCTTGGGTTTTGCAACCACTTCATATGATGTTAAGCGTAATACTACACAAGATATCCCATATATACCAAGGTGGATGTGATCCCATCAGCTCTAGAAAAACAGGACTCTTAAGATAGGGTTAGCAAAACCAGGGGTAGTAAGGCACATCCACCAAAGCTGGCCTAACCCCACAGGGTCACTGCGAGTACAGTCATACAACTTTGAGATTTCGGACCCACTCTTCTTGGAGTTAGGGATATTGCCAAGATGTCCCATATTACCACAGTTTCCACACAGGCTCAAATTCCAACCTACAGTCCATTGAACTTTCATAATTTTTACCAAAGTGAATGCGGACCAATCAACCTATAGAAGACCCACGCCACTTAATATCATCAAGTAACCCAAAGTGGGACTCTGACCGCCACAGCTTCACTGGCTTGTTGCACCGTGAGTGCAGTCATGCACTTCACTTTGAGTTTGACCAACTTTCTTCATAGAGTTAGGGTTTACATTTCCAACATGTCCCGCCATATTTTTTCCCAACGTTGTCCATACAGGCTCAAAGTCAAACCACTGAAGACCCTTGAACTGCATTATATGACCAAGTGTGGCCCACCGTTACCCAAGATGGCATGGATCAAATTCAACTCTAGAAACCCAGACACGTTAAATATCAGCCAATGGTAAAACCAAGTGAGAGAGAAACCCCAGAGTTAGTGTTAGCAACACCAGGTTTAGCCAAAGCATATTACCAAAAGTGGTACTTGGACGCCGCAGGTGCTCACTGTCCTGCTGTGCGCCGTGGGTGTGAGGAGTGGTCATACCACTTTCACCTTGAGAGTTGACCACTTTCATAGAGTTGTGGTTATATTAACAAGATGTTTCCCATATCACAAAATTGTCCGACATTATGCTTACAAGTGCATACGAAAGCCCACTGGACTTTCCAAGATGGCCCATATTATACAAGAGCAGCTCCCCATTCTATGATCATATCACAAAGATGGGACACCTTCTCATAGGGAGTTAGGGTTATAATGCCAAAGTATCGATACAGGCTCAGTTTTTTAACCCTAAAGTCCTTTGAACTTCTTATATTATCAGATTGTCCCATATTACCAAAGTGAATGGGTATTAATCAACTCCAGAACCGCCAGCACTTAATAACAATCAAGTTACCCAATAAACACCCTAAGGTTTAGGGCATGTAATGTCACCAACAAATGTCACATATAACCAAAGTGGGAACTGACCCCACTAGGGTCACTGGCCTTGTTGACCATGAGGGCAGTTGTCACACACTTCACTTTGAGATTTGACATTTTGGTTGGAGATTTGACCAGTTGGGTTTACATTACCTTTACATGCAACGGCATTTAGCAGACACTCACTGATCCAGAGCAACATACAGTCATGCTTAACGTGTTATCCCATTTTGGATAATGTTTTCATGCTAGTTCAGGAAGGTTACGATGGCACTAAAACTCAGCATGAGCCTAGACGCTGCATGCTGACGAAACAAAGGTTGTCAGTGCTGATACCTAGAGGAGAACAATACCACAGTGGTGTAGAGCAGTAAAAGGCGATAACCTGGCAACCCCAACCCAGCACTCACAGCACCTATAGAGACAAGAAAGGTTAGGGTCAGTAGAAAGTGGCAAGGAAACCAACGGTAAATTTACCACAGTAAACACATCCCACTAGTGCTCACCTTCCAAGTGCTTCTACAAAGAGATGGGTCTTCAGTCCTGCATTTGAAGACTGCCAGGGACTCAGCTGTTCAGGACGACGCCAGTGGGAGCTCAATACAACCTTGGGGGAGCCAGGACATGTATCTAAGCAACATTCTCCTATCATCTTTCAGTAGTAGTGCTGGGGATGAAACAGATAGGCTCAGTCTTGCTTGGATATCCATTGCAGAGTGGCAGTGATTCACCAAGATTCAAGAGGACCTGACAGGAGGATCTTGTGGTTCACCCTGTTGAAGGCTGCAGACAGGTCAACGCAGGATATCAGAACTGAGGTTCTCATGCCGGTTGGTGATATCTTGCCAGTCTTGATATGCCTCAGTTCACTGCAGGTGAGGGCAGTTTCAGGTTGTATATTGTGCTGGTTTTAAGCAACACTGGTTGAGGCCTGAAAGCTGGTTCTGGGCAGTGGAAAAAAAATCAACCCTGCACCTTTCTTAACTGTGGGAATTCTTATACTGTAGAAAGAGAGAAAAAAAACCACACAGTCAAAAAGGAAAAAAAAAGCACCCAGCAACAAACCCAACACCAGTAAATTTTACATATATAACATACATTGAAAACCTCAAGCATTTCTGAGTATGGCCCGAAGGTTCTTACTTTCAAGACAGTTCTTGGATGATTAGTTAGCTCTCCAGAGATTCAGTATTGTTGGATGTTAGCATCAGGCATACGGTGGACAGGGAAGGGAAGGGATCCCTGTTCCACTGTTTCCTTTATGTCCATACATCCACTCGTGTCTTGTACCCAAACACAACTCCTTTGTAACAAAACAACAAAACAAGCAATAAATGCAACCACAATTAACCTTCTCATAGCATGTTAGTTACTGTCTGCTATCTTTAGCATTTGCACTTACAAATTGCTCCATAGCACCAACAGCAGTTAACATTATATTAGCAAGCTGGCATATCATCTTTTACTGCCGAAATAGCCAGATTCAGCTCATCACAATCTTTGCCAGGAAATTAAAACACAAACAGCTTTTAACATCATACCCTGACAAAATACTCACATCTGACCATGAAACAGTAGAGTTTTTCCTCAGAAAGGAAGCTGTAGATAAGGGCATAAGACAAGGCCAGGAGCACATGTGTTCCAAACACTCTCCCTGTTGTCCCCTGGAAGTACTACCCTACTTCCCTTTATGAGGACCCATTTAGTGCTGGTGCCCCTAGAGGCCACCAATGGTATTACACAAAATAAAACACTGGTGTGAAACCAGGTCTGTTACAGCTTTAATGTTCAGGTGGAATACTTCTACTCTGGTTTTCCTAGCATTGAGGCTCAACAATGGTTTGCATCTGTTTTACTCTAGGCAAGTCTTCTCTTCATTGCTCACTTTAAAACAGATTAGCTATTCTTCTTCATCTTCTTCTATCTTTTAAGATATCAACATCATACCAACTTCAGATTGTTTGTCTGATTGGAAATGGTGTGCTTGTGTGCAGCTTTTCATTTGAATGCAGTTTCTCCATAGCAACAGAACTTTTAGGAATTGTTTCTCTTTAAAAATGAATGGGATAGAAAAGTTAACACCCATCTACTGTACTTCTGCTCAACCCAGAGGCACCATTTCTGATACACCATCTTGGGGCAGACCCCCAGATAGGAATTCAATGTTGGTTTGACCTGCACTGCTGCCCAAACCCCGCCCCCATTTTTACCTCATTCAAAATATCTTGTTTTCTTTACATATGGTCACCAAACTGCATTAACTCACTCAGGGCAGATCCCCAAACTCTCTATGTGTCAGTTATTCATCCCTCGTTCCTCCCATATCATCCACAGCCTGGCAGAAATTGAAAGCCATTTAAACTGTGAAAGCAATCCTCGTTTCCTTCTCTCTGAATGATTTCTTAAGTTCTTTGAACCTAATTATGTTCTGCTTTATTGCAGGCAGGTGAAAAAAAAAATGGCTCATTGGATTCATATGGGAAGTAAACCCCCCAGGGGGGGGGGGAGTACAACAGAATCCAAAAGCAAGTGCCACACTTGAAATCAGCTTCTCTAAATAGAGCAGCCTGTTCTTATGATTTTCAATGCTACCAAGGTATCCTTCGTGGCTTTTCGTCACCCATAACCCTTTACACACACATCTGAACGAAAGAGAGTGAATTGTAAAAGTGTTGTAGAGTGAGATGTAGTGGAGCCGATGAGCATGATGAGGTGTCTGTTGTCCACACTCCATTTAACCCACATGCTACACCTAACCAGCTTCTAGAGACCAACCCTAACCCTAACCCTAACTGCCCACAGTGATCACAGCTTCATCAGAGCTTATAGACTGTTACACACGAATCCTCAGCCTTCCAAAACAAATAGGCATATTTAAAATTCAGGTAGTTGTACCATAGCTATCTCTATCCTGTCTGTTCTTTCCCCCTATAAGCTTCAAGATGTAAATGCTTTTGAGACTTTACAATTAGCGTGTTGTTATATCCTACTCAGTAAGTCCTTTTTTAGGCTGAATAAACCTAATTCATTATTTAAGCCTGGACCAACTAACCATGTTTTACAGTGTAGGACCTTACAGTGTAGGATCCCATACAGACGGTTATTGTTAAACCGGTTGTCATGAAAATGCACGTACAAAATCAATATAAGCAATACATACGTATATGGGTTACAGGAGTTTATAGGTTGGATACAGTGTAAACACTGTTTTGTTGGTACAACGGAAAAAGAACACTCTAATTTGTTACAAGTTAAAAACAAAAGCGTTTGAACAATCAATTCTTTTAATCAAAGTCATTTTTTAGATTAAACTTTTTACAGTGTGTATATATACATCCACAAACACACCACAAACCACACACCACAAATAACACGTAGAACACACACACACATTTTCACTAGCAAGCAACAACTTCAACCACAATCATGACATATCCTTGTAGTTGCCTCAGTGTTTCTAGGCAGTTGCTGGGGTATGCTGGATACCACACTTGTATGAAAAGGCTCCGCCCCCTGATAGTTGCTAGGGCGTTGCTAGAGTATTCCAAGTAGTAGCTAGGGTATTGCTAAGCAGTTGCTATGGCATCTCAGATAGAGGGCACACCTCACCTTCAGCAGCGGAGTAAGGCTTGACGGTGTCACAGTTCCCGTCTTTATCCAACGTGGTGGTCATCAGAGGGACAGCAGGCACGGATCTCCTCAGCTCGGCAAGCCTCTCCAAAATACACTCCTTTTTTGCTGCAGCCATCAGGTTGTCCAGCTCCGGGCCCAGGAGCTTATGGACAGCACCGAGGTGCATGTCGAGCCGTTTTTCGCATATGGGAAACTGCAAAGGGCCCTTGTACCTTCCACTGGCCAGCCTAAGTAAGAGCTTTAGTTTGGTTCGGTTCATGACCTGGTGGCCGTGCTTGAGGTGATGTTATCGTTTCCCTAACCTAACACCAAAATACCGCTCATGTCAGGCTGGCCAAGTCCCACCAGGTCCGCGTTGCTAGGACCACTTTACATTCCAATGTCACTGGTGACTCTGGGAATGCACTCTACCGGGCCCTACTGCCATGTCCTCATACTTTCGGACCTCATACTACTCTTGACTTAAAATTCTCTAATCGGTTCCGAAATCAACATGGGGGATCCCAGGGACCTGCTAGGTGACGTATCTTGAGCTCCAGCCTGATAGATGGAGCGGAACTCAACATAGTTATTACAAGATGCAAAAAAGCAGGACCTGCACAATTACGCTCAGTTCGACCTCCTGACTTGTTTTTCTCAACTTGGCCACTTTGGTAATGTGAGGGCACTAACAAACGGACTCAAAATTTTAGAGGTTCTAAATTCAAACCTAACCCTTGACCTCAGTCTTCACCTTCATCCTAACCTTTAAATGGTCACACACAACTGTCACTGAGGGCACCAGACCCTTCCAGGAGCTTCGAGTGTCTGTCTATTGGTTTTGTTTGGTCTTTGAGTTCTTTTTTAAAGACAGTTTAATTCATTGTCTAGTCTAATCTATTCTAGTATGGATTAGTCTGGTCTAGTTTTTGTTGATTTTTGTTTGTACACATTCACACACTTGGTTTCAAGAATTAATTAAAAACCTCAAAATAATAAAGTATACACTCATAATAATAAACACATTTCAACACAAATATTATCAAAGTAGAATTATTAAAAATAACCATCATCCATTTTACAGTTTTACAAATGGTAAACCTGGTTAATAAAAATGATTTCTGTGATGCGACTGTGCTCAGACAATGTGGTAGCTTGGACCTGCAGCCTGACCAGGCCTAGACGGTCTAAAGAATGCATGGTAAAGATGATGCCTCTTCCAGCCTCATCTTTATTTTTAAAATGCCGGCCTTCGATCTCCCCTCCATTCAGTCAGGACACCAGCCTCAGACAACGCTGACAGACGGTTCACATTGTGTGTGTTCCGGAGTCAGAAGCTTGTACTGGAGAATGAGAGGAGATGCTCCAGCAGCACAGTTTGGAGAGCAGGGTCTATAACAGGTCCTGTGGACAACAAACAGGTCAATCAGGTGTTTATGCCCCCTCTCCAGGCCAGCGCACCTAGCAGCATGGTGCCCCACGGAGAGAGAGTTAGAGAGAGGTGGAGGGAGAAAGGGGGAGAGAGGGGGAGAGGGACGGAGACGGGGAGAGAGGGAGACAGAGAGAGGGAATTAAAGGGAGAGAGTGGGGGAGTGTTAGAGAGAGGGGGAGAGGGAGAAAGGGGGAGAGGGACGGAGAGGGGAAGAGAGGAAATTAAAGGGAGAGATTAAAGGAAGAGAGTTGGGGGGAGTGTTAAAAAGGAGTGGGGGAGAGAGGGAGGGAGAGGAAGAGGAGCGGGTGGGAAAGGAAGGGGTAGAGACAGTTGGAGAGAGAGAGAGAGGGAGGGGGAGAGGGAGACAAAGACAGAGAGAGAGAGTGGAGGAAGAGAGAGAGAGGGGGGAGAGAGGGAAAGAAAGAGAGGGACAGAGACAGAGAGAGGGAATTAAAGGGAGAGCAATTGTTAGAGAGAGGGGGGGGAAAACGTGGGGGTGAGAGGAGAGGAGGGACGGGAGAGAAATAGCGGGAGGGATAAGGAGAGGTGGTTAAGAGACAAGAGAGTGGGGGGGGGAGAGAAAGTTAGAGAGAGGGACAGAGGCGATGAGAGAAACAGAAGGAGGAGAAAGAGGAGAGGGTAGAGAGGGGGGGAGGAAAGAGGCGGAAGAAAGAGAGAAAGTGGGAGAGAAGAGGGGAGGAGACGAGAGAGGGTGAGAGAGTGAGACAGAGGGGAGGAGAGAGAGAGTAGAGAGAGAGAGTACGAGAAGAGCTGGAGGCGGGGTTAGGACGATGATGAATGAGAGGGGAGAGAGGGAGACAAAGACAGAGAGAGAGAGAGCGAGAGTGGACAGGAAGAGCAGAGAGAGAGAGAGAGAGGGGGGAGTGAGGGGAAAGAAAGAGAGTGACGAGAGGGGACAGAGACAGAGAG
>JAMWET010005147.1:17500-77500 GCA_024036415.1 Prochilodus magdalenae
CCCCGCTAACCTCACAGCCAACCACTAACCCCACAGCTCACCCGCTAACCCCACAGCTCACCCGCTAACCTCACTAACCCCACAGCTCACCCGCTAACCTCACAGCTCACCCGCTAACCCCGCTAACCTCACAGCCAACCACTAACCCCACAGCTCACCCGCTAACCTCACTAACCCCACAGCTCACCCGCTAACCTCACAGCTCACCCGCTAACCCCGCTAACCTCACAGCTCACCCGCGAACCTCACAGCTCACCTGCTAACCCCGCTAACCTCACAGCTCACCCGCTAACCTCACAGCTCACCTGCTAACCCCGCTAACCTCACAGCTCACCCGCTAACCTCACAGCTCACCCGCTAACCCCACAGCTCACCCGCTAACCCACGCCAAACCCCACAGCTCACCCGCCACAGCCCAACCACTAACCTCACAGCCAACCACTAACCCCCAACTCACCGCTAACCCCACAGCTAAACCTCACAGCCCACTAACCCCTAACCTCACTAACCTAACCCGCTAACACAGCTCACCCCTAACCGCTAACCCGCTAACAGCTCACCCGCTAACCTCACACCTCACAGCCAACTCACCCACTAGTCCAACAGCTCACCCGCTAACCCCACAGCTCACCTGCTAACCTCACTAACCCCACAGCTCACCCGCTAACCTCACTAACCTCACAGCTCACCTGCTAATCCCACTAAACCCACAGCTCACCTGCTAACCCCGCTAACCCCACAGCTCACCCGCTAACCTCACAGCCAACCACTAACCCCACAGCCAACCACTAACCCCACAGCTCACCCGCTAACCCCGCTAACCCCACAGCTCACCCGCTAACCTCACAGCCAACCACTAACCCCACAGCTCACCCGCTAACCTCACAGCTCACCTGCTAACCCCGCTAACCTCACAGCTCACCCGCTAACCTCACAGCTCACCTGCTAACCTCACAGCTCACCTGCTAACCCCGCTAACCTCACAGCCAACCACTAACCCCACAGCTCACCCACTAGTCCAACAGCTCACCCGCTAACCCCACAGCTCACCTGCTAACCTCACTAACCCCACAGCTCACCCGCTAACCTCACTAACCCCACAGCTCACCTGCTAATCCCACTAAACCCACAGCTCACCCGCTAACCTCACAGCTCACCTGCTAACCTCACTAACCCCACAGCTCACCTGCTAACCTCACTAACCCCACAGCTCACCTGCTAACCTCACTAACCCCACAGCTCACCTGCTAACCTCACTAACCCCACAGCTCACCTGCTAATCCCACTAAACCCACAGCTCACCCGCTAACCCCACAGCTCACCCACTAACCCCCAGCTCACCTGCTAACCCCACTAACCCCACTAACCACACCAGGGTTCTCCATGTCTAGAACACCCATATAGACACTGTATTTACTATCTAAACCACCAGTGGACCTACACGTGTCTTCTGAGTGTGTATGGAATGCTGATGATGAAAATCTGGAAAACCTGGAAACACTAAGTTCCTTTGGGGGACTATTTGACCTCACAGCGCCCTGCAGCATGTATCCCTCCACCATGAATGGAGTTTAAGGCGGAGATCTTCTCCACACTATCATAAACAGCGTCTCAGACATCAGGCAGCGTATTCAGAACCACCTCCTGTAGGAACTTCCTGTGGGGGGGCTTTTAGAGGGGACGTCTGGTTACCTTCACCACCACTGGGAACAGTTTTGACTTTATCTAGAACGGAGCTAATCCGCTCTGAATGACACTGTTTAAAGTTCTACATTACAGTAGGAGTAACTCGTTAATCCGGGTACTGTCTGGTCATTTAAAGAAAGTCACATTCGCTAAATTCATTTTCCCCTCCTCACTCTAAACACTCAGACTCTGTCAGCCCCAGCTTTCGGATGCTTCTGCGCGACTGTCCTGACCACCGAGCGTAACGCGTACTGACCACACGCCTGAAGTTGGTCTTGTATTCTCCCGCTTCAGTTAGAACTTCTCCGGTCCATCTTAAATAGTACAGTAGCTTTGCTGTGTGGCTAGAATATAACTGCACCATTTAAGGTGGAACGGGGAAGGTCCAATAGGAGACCAACTGACGGGTGACGTCTCTTGTATAAGCCTGCACGCGGACGCGTCCCAGCCTTCACACGCGTGCGGGTTGCATCATCACCACCGTGATAATCTTCCGCCTCAAGTTTGGATTTGCTCGCGAAGATGCTCCGCGGGTCCGCGTGCGCGAAGGCGTCCGCGCTTTACGTCCTGACCGGATTTATTCCAGCTCGCGCTGAGAGCAGGCTTTCCTGCGGAGCCGGATTCCAGTGAGACGCGTCGCCTGGTCGGACATGGACGCGCTTTATCTCGGGATACTCGCCACTTTCTGGAGCTCTGTAAGTTCAGCGACTACAACAAGACTGTGTTTATACATTAATAATAATAATAATAATAATAATAATAATAGTCATGATAATAGTAATGATAATAGTAATAATAATAGTAGTAGTAGTAGTAGTAACAGTAATAATAATAATAATAATAATAATAATAATAATAATAATAACAGTAGTAGTAGTAGTAGTAATAATAATAATAATAATAGTCATAATAATAGTAGTAGTAGTAATAATAATAGTCATAATAATAGTAGTAGTAGTGGTAGTAATAATAATAATAATAATAATAATTATGATGGTTATGATGATTATGTATCAGCCACTAGGTTCAGACTTTTAGCATTGTGTGTATACGGGTGTTAGTAGATGGTTGATGTTGGTCACAGACCTACAGGGAGAGAGCCTGTGAATTTTCTTCTTATTGATCTTATTGAAGCTTCTTTATGATTTATAGCAGCTTAACACCCCCCAAAAACACACCACCCTCTTTCCAGTCGATGGTCCGCACTCCTACAAGTGATCAGGTCGAATGTCTGTGTCCAGCCTATCTGCATGGGTTACTGCGGTAATTACACAGGTGTCCGTAACTATGTAGCTATGGTGGAGTCACCTGTGCAGGACAGATGGAGGTACATCATCTCTCATACAGACTTTAATGGAAATGTTTGGCTCTCGTCTTTAATCCCAGCACTCCCATCCATTACCCACTATCTAGGGTTAGATCATTTCTGGACACAATCTGGAGATGCCAGGAATCAGATTTGGCTGGCTGCTTTGTACCACTCAAGTTTTTCCCAGGGCTGTATGTCCAAAACAACAATGGTTCAGAGGCGGTCCAATCAGGCTGAGGACAGATCAGTGTGCTAAGCTAGAAATCCAGTACAGGTTACTAAAGTCTGACCAGTGTTCAGTCATCAGCCGTTCAGCAGATGTCTTCATGTCCTGATGGCTCTTTTGTTTGTGTCTTCAGATGCAGGCCATCCACCCGGACTGTGCCATCATATCCCAGCATATAAGGGCCCAGGAGCTCTGCAATCAGACCAGGTGGAGAGAGAACAAGAACCAGACAGAACCACAGGGTACGCACACAGCCTGCTCACCTCAGTGCAGATCCAGTCAGGGCTAGCCCTGAGTTACTGGAGTGGTTCTGACTCTGAACTGCTTTAAACATGAAATATTAAACCTTCATCTTAGTTAAACCCCAGCAGATCCGTTAATGCAGCATGTTCCTGTCTGCTCGGATCTGCAGGACGTGTAGCCCTGCCATAACGGTGCATCTCATACACACTTCAGCTGCAGAGGTCAAAGGTTAGTCATGTAGAAGGTTCCAGGTGCTTGAATTTAGGTTAGGGTTAGGGCTAGTTATGGGTATGACCCAGAAGGATAGAGCAGAGTAGATGAGTGTGGAGATGGAGGAGTCGTATTCCCCATGATCCAGAAGGATGGAGTGGTGTAGATGAGTGAGGAGATACAGAGGAGAAGTGCTGTCTGAAAGACGCTGCTCAGACCCTAATCTACGCTGTCACTCTGTCACTGTGTGATGTCATTAACTCCTCTGTGGAAAACAGAAGATGTCATATGCTAATGACCATTGCTGTCATCGCATTTCTCAGAAGAAGGGAGCCTCAAAACCACGGAGTGTGTTGGGGGTTACCTGGATGGAGAGAAGAAGCAGGAGATGCTGAACCAGCTTCTAAGACTGAACTGTGGAGGTGTGTCTCTGTGAGGAGCTGAAAGTGAGCCTGCTGAGGAAAACAGCAATCAAATGGGTGACGAGTAGAGACTCATTCTGGTGGTAGATAGATATCTAAAGCTTGCAGAGATAAAAAGGCAGTGGGGTAATGATAAATAAATGTGCAAGGGGCGCAGATATCAGCAGATAATGACTGAGTAAACATTATAAAACGTGCACATACTGGTATTTAGGCAAAGTGTCCAGTGTGTAACAAGAGATTCAGCCCTCATCTGTCCTCTTCCCTTATCTGGGCCCACTTGGAAGAGTTGAAGAGCCTGATGGCTCTCGGGACAAAGGATCAAGTCAACAACATTTATTTATATAGTGCCTTTTACAACAGATGTATCACAGAGCAGCTTTACAAAGAATCTCGTGTCCGAGCTCCCAGTGAGCCAGCCAGGGGCGTAGCAGCAAATTCTGGGCCCTGTACACTCTCAATGTCAGTGTCAATGTCAATGTCATCCATGCCAGTACACGAGGAACAAGAGCAAAGAAAATGGGCCCCTCTCCCTACTCGGGCCCTGGGTAGTCAGGTCCACTTTTCCCCCCACTACCACGCCCATGGAGCCAGCCCAGGGCGACAGCGGCAAGGTAGAGACCTGGAGAGGAACCAAGACTCAAAAGGGGAACCCGTCCTCCTCGGGTCAACACCAGATACAAGACAGCGCAAGAAAGGAGCGTATACTGTTTGTAAGGTAGAATAATAAATGTCTGTTTGGTCTATAGTTAAGTAGCTGGGTGATCGGATGGGTCAGCAGGATGCAGGCCACGCCTCCACAGTGCAGGACAGCCAGGAGTTCTGTGGTGGTTAAAGGCTCCCAGTGGCTCCCAGTCAGAGCAGATGTAGCACCAGCACTGACAGACGACCTGAACTCACTATACGGTGTTAACAGAGTGCAGCAGTGACTCCGGCAGGCCTGGGCCCCTCTGCTCCACCGTCAACACACCTGAGTGAACATGAAGAGCAGCGGGAGCACAGCACCAACACTCCCAGCTTACCCAACACTCTCTGTCAGTGGACCCCTAGACCTGCACCTTTTACCTAGCAGAAACACTCACTACCACACACTCCACTGGACAGGTAGGTTTGAGCCTGGATTTAAAAATTGAGGCTGTGTCTGAGTCCCGAACACTGACTGGTAGGTTATTACAAAGCTGGGGGGCCTTGTATGAGAAGGCTCCGCCCCCTGATGTAACTTTGTAAATTCTAGGCACTAATAGAGAGCCTGCACTTTGAGACCTGAGGTCATGTGACGGCTCATAGTACGAGATAAAGTCAGTGAGGTACAGAGGAGCGAGGCCGTTAGAGCTCTATACATCAGGAGGAGAGGTTTATACTCAGTGTGGAGTTTAACTGGTAACCAGTGTAAGTTAGATCAGACTGGGCTGATATGATCAGACTCTCTAGTTCCTGTATGGACTCAGGATCTCCTACACCACAGCATAGAAAAGACAGCTGGACACCAGTCTAATAGAACATCTGCAGGAGCTTCCTACAGATGTTAAAGGACCCCAGCCTCCTCAGAAAGTAGAGCCGGCTCCGCCCCTTTCTGTAAAGGATGTCTGTGTTGGCTGACCAGTCCAACCTATCATCCAGGTGCAGTCCTAGATACCTGTAGGTCTTAACCATCTGTACTTCCACCGCCTCATTAGATGGAGAAGGTATAGTATGACATCCTCTACTCCCACTTTCTTCCTGTAGGGGAACTGACTAGTTAGCTACACCTGGTCATAGCTGAGGATTCTGGGTAGTTACTAATAGCGTCTGTTTTCTGTTTTGAGTCATGGATGGTCATTTGAACAGCAAGTGAAGTGTGTGCCTGATGTCTGAGCAGCGGCATGTGTCGTCAGACAGGAGCTTTGCCCCAGTTCTCTCTCCCCGATTCTGCACATTCAGGCGTGATGAGAGGGCCTTCTCCATGTTCCTTTAATTGAACATGACAGGATGCTGCTTCTCAGGAAGGAGTCTGAATTCAGCTGGGCTGTGTGCTCCCCACAGCATATATCAGCTCTCAGGTGGTAGCTGAAGGAATGTTCCTCAGTCCTCGGATATTCACAGGAGGTGTAGGTATTAGGAGATGGAAGTGACAGCAGACATCACAAAGAAGTCTGAAATCTGGGCACGATAGTCAATTTCCCCAGCCCTTTCTTTCACTTCGTGGCTCCCAGCAGAAAGAAATTGCAGTGGAATTTGCATTACAGGACCTGTAAATGTCCGTGAAGCCGCTCCGTTTGATGCTTGTTCAAAGGAATGAAGCAGTGAATGCTTGTGTGAGGTAGAAGGACTGGCAGCATGAGAGGAGCTGGTGGGGAATTCTCCCTGTGAAAGGGTCTTAACCGTCAGGCCTGATCTCCAAAGTGATTTACAGAGGCATTGTTAATCTGGAATGAGTTGCGACTTGCACCGATGTCATCTCTCCCAAAGGACCGGCTGGATGAATTAAGGTGCTATGAATAGAAGCGAGTTAGTGGGCGGAGACATTGAGAGTGAGAGGTGGGAGGGATGCTTGCGACTGGCCTAATTAACCCAGATGGTGGATGTTGATGGAGTTAGAGCAGGCAGGTAGAGACTCCGGAGGAGTGGAGGTATTACTCTGGAGAAGGTTTGCATGCCTCTCTTATGAGTCGAATAGACTGATGATGTCACACGATTATTCTCTTAAATCCCAAAGTTTAGGTTTTAAGCCAACCTTAGACTTCTCATTCAAACCTTAACCTTAAGGTTCTACTTTGTGTGTGGTATAGTGTCAGCGTTAATGTGAAGGCCCATCCCAATGTGCCCTTAGAGTCTTCATGCTTGGTAACACAGCAGCTCACTGCGACATGCCAATCAGTCCATCTGAAACACACTGCCAGTAAGCTGTCTCCCTGAGGCCGACCTGACCCTGTTTTAACTGCCAGCCTTACAAATGACATGATTTCCCTTCAGCTGGGACAGAGCTGTGTCTGTCCACCATGGGCTGCCTGATGGCCACTAAGGGCACTGAATGAGTTCTAATGTGGAGGCTCGTCTCAAAGCCCTGAACATTTCCTCATGACTTCTCTATTAGGAAGTTCTGTGTATGTGTCACCTTCAATCTAGATCCCTCCAGTCCAAGACCGGCTTGATCAGCTCAACACTATCTTACCACTTAACACCCAAATGTACTTTTTGGGTTTCATTGTTCCTGTTTTAAGCTCCTTATGTGAACCATGTTCACCCACTGGAGTGGCATTTTAAGTCCAGTGCCTTCACAGCTCAGTCATCCTGGTCAGAAGGTCAGCATCTGCTCTCCTAGATCTTATTAGGCTGATGCTCCGTTTCTAAAACCAACCCCTTACATAATTACAGCGCGTCTAAATGTATCTAGGTCATCCTGGAGAAACAGCCTCAGTGTCCTCAAAGTAGAAGAGTTTTACTCTGGAGGTTGTAAAAGTTGCTTTAGAGGCCTCATGCACTTTAAGGCGCTCAGGGGCCTCAATGACACACTGACCTCGAGGAACGATCAGTGATATCACCCACTAACTGACACATACTGACACAAGCCACAATTGTCCAGCGACATGTTTATTGTTGGTTGTGTTCCAGTCTCATGGGCCTATACCAGAGTGGACAAACAGCAGGCAGGAGGTGACCGAAGCTCAGCCTGGATCACTTCACATGGGCACCAACGGGCAGATGCAGCCGTTAGTCATTTAAACCAACTGAAACGAGAAGAAGCATGACATACAGAGCCAGTGTTCATAGCCTCACTGTCCTAACAGATCCTTGTATCTATGAAATAGGCATGAACATAAAATATTAATATGGATGATTAATGTTAATAATTAATATAGATGTTATAGCAGGTTATTGAGTACACCGTGTTATTGTGATTCTGTACTGTATTTAATGACTGAATGCATATTTATCTTCTTAGTACAAGTTCGAGTACCAAACATCAACCTCAGAGACGGAGTCTGAACCTTTATAACTGGTTCTAGAACTGGTACACCACTTTTCCTATGCAGGTCAATGCTGGTCTGTGCTGGTCAGTGCTGATTTGTGCTGTGGGCCTGTGCAGGTCTATGCTGGTCTGTGCTGGTCAGTGCTGATTTGTGCTGTGGGCCTGTGCAGGTCTATGCAGGTCAATGCTGGTCTGTGCTGGTCAGTGCTGATTGGTGCTGTGGGCCTGTGCAGGTCTATGCTGGTCTGTGCTGGTCAGTGCTGATTGGTGCTGTGGAGCTGTGCAGGTCTATGCTGGTCTGTGCTGGTGAGTGCTGATTGGTGCTGTGGGCCTGTGCAGGTCTATGCTGGTCTGTGCTGGTCAGTGCTGATTGGTGCTGTGGGCCTGTGCAGGTCTATGCTGGTCAGTGCTGATTTGTGCTGTGGGCCTGTGCAGGTCTATGCAGGTCTATGCTGGTCTGTGCTGGTGAGTGCTGATTGGTGCTGTGGAGCTGTGCAGGTCTATGCTGGTCTGTGCTGGTCAGTGCTGATTGGTGCTGTGGAGCTGTGCAGGTCTATGCTGGTCTGTGCTGGTCAGTGCTGATTGGTGCTGTGGAGCTGTGCAGGTCTATGCTGGTCTGTGCTGGTGAGTGCTGATTGGTGCTGTGGGCCTGTGCAGGTCTATGCTGGTCTGTGCTGGTCAGTGCTGATTGGTGCTGTGGGCCTGTGCAGGTCTATGCTGGTCAGTGCTGATTTGTGCTGTGGGCCTGTGCAGGTCTATGCAGGTCTATGCTGGTCTGTGCTGGTGAGTGCTGATTGGTGCTGTGGAGCTGTGCAGGTCTATGCTGGTCTGTGCTGGTCAGTGCTGATTGGTGCTGTGGAGCTGTGCAGGTCTATGCTGGTCTGTGCCGGCCTGTGCTGATATCTGTGCATGTGTATGCTGGTCTGTGCTGGTCTGTGCTGGTCAGTGCTGATTGGTGCTGTGGGCCTGTGCAGATCTATGCTAGATATTGTAGATGCCTCACATGATAATTCAGATGATGAATATTGCTTAAGGCTTGTTTCTCTGATGTTGCTGTTTTACTACATGCGATTAATACAGAATGCCTTATTAATATTAACCACTCTCTTTACTTAATTGATATTTCATAATCTATCAGTCTTATAGTCAAATTATAAATATAAAAATCTCTCATTTAAAGTAAAGAAATGATTATAGAGGAATGAGTAATATGAGTGGGTTTTGATAAATGTGATTATTGGCTGCTGCAGTATTTGAATAATATCAAACACATGACTTGGTGAAATTATATGAAGCATTTAATAACATGCAAAATCACAAATCAGCACCAAACATTTAGGTATTTACACTGAATATGATGGAGGAGAGAATGAGGAACAGGAAAGAGGGAATGTCAAGGAGGGAAAAGAAAGCAGGAAATGGGGAGGAGGAAACTGGGTTTGATGGAGCAGGGAGGAGGGAACTGGGAAAGAGGTAACGGGAAGTATGTAGAGTTGTGGACAGCCTGTAAAACAGGCGGTTAGAAAGGTGTACCTGTAATTACTGAGATCTGGACGTGACTTCACAAACATCAATAAGCAGATCTGGCAGCTGTGACCATCTCTGGCATCGTTGGTGTTACTGCTCACTGCTGCCACTGGCACAGGGTTGTCTACGCAGCCAGGGGAACAGGTCGGACACGCCCACACAGTTCTGAGCCGGCTGACGGAATATTTCCTGAAAACAACAATAAACACTGATTAGCACGTGACAGTGAGCTGCAGGGCTACTGGGTTACCAACAGATCTGATGGATGGACATGAGAGTGCTGCTGAGTGAATGGTGAATCAAGGGGATGAGGAAATTAAACGTGTTCCAGTGTTGACTGACCCTGCGTCCACACTCGCTGTGTTTCAGGATGCAGGACGGAGTGGGATGAGATACGCTGCTGGCTCAGAGCAGATGTCGGCCAAGTGGTCAACGTGTCCTGTTCTGAAGTCTTCCAGCACTTCTCCAGTAAGCAAGGTCAGGCATCTCTACTGACAACTCAGGGACCAAAAGGGAGGGAGGGAGTGTGCAGTTGGGGTTAAGGTTAACATGCTAATAAAGAACAGAACACCTCCCACCACCCGCACCTCCCCACATCCACACACCTCCCGACACCCACCCCGCTCCCAAGACTGCCCCCAACCTCCCCACACATCCCCCAGGCAGTTCACTGGGTAAAGTGGGTCACAGACCTCTGTGAGATTTCATTTGGAGTGTGTTCTCCTTCTCTTTGATGATGGAAGAGACGTGTGCACGTGTTCCTGCTGGTATAGATCTTCAGTCTGATTGGCTTGCTGATGCACTGAGAGGGAGCAGGGACTGTGTGTGACCTAAATTGAAAAGCTGGAGGTTAAAATGTCTGCAGTCTGCCGGCTTGAGTGAAATGTGCATCAGGGTCATGTGACTCCCGGTGTCCCGGAGGGTTGATGTCCAGTGTGGAGGTTGCGGTATTTTACAGGTCAGTGGTCTACTAAACACTGCTGCACAGGACCTGAGAGAGGAGCGGTGAGGGAGCTAGCTAGCTCTTCAAATATGTTGTGCAGACTTGTCCTGCCCTCCTTTTCGCTGGCAGCGGTGGAACCAGAATCCGTCTTACCTCAGAGAGAGTCGACCTACAGCTCCTCTCAGGAAACTGCTGGAGGACTGTTTCCTATTGTAGCAGTGAGCAGACGGAGAAAACGGAGCAGACGGAATCCACTTCCTCAGTATTAACGACGAAAGCTGGATTATTTAATCAGCATCAGGCCACACAGGATGGGCAGCAGTTCAGCTCAGACAGAGAGACCAGACAGACTGTTAGCTCTGACAGACCTGAACACACTATACGGTGTTAACAGAGTGCAGCAGTGACTCCGGCAGGCCTGGCTCCTACAGCAGGACTAACAGGGAGAGCCAGAAGGTCACACAGACATGAGGGCCCCTGACTCCTGAACACGAAGAGCAGCGGGACCACCGCACCAACACTCCCAGCTTACCTAACACTCTCTGTCAGTGGACCCCTAGACCTGCACCTCTTACCTAACACTCACTACCACACACTCCACTGAACAGGTAGGGTTACCCAACACTCTCTGTCAGTGGACCCCTAGATCTGCACCTCTTACCTAGCAGAAACACTCACTACCACACACTCCACTGAACAGGTAGGGTTACCCAACACTCTCTGTCAGTGGACCCCTAGATCTGCACCTCTTACCTAGCAGTACGAGTATAGCCCTGTATCTGAAAGTGGAATTATGGAGCTCCGGCTGCTGAGCCGCTCATTGTGCTCTGTTAATGGATCTGTGCGCTTTATGTTAGTTGCTCGTTGTACCTTACTGAGTTGGTAATGCTGGATAAGCTGGTGTGATTCCGGATTCCTGGAAACCGCTAAATTAATCTAAAGGCCTTAGAACAGATGAAGAGCTGGATAACGTCAGATTATTAATCTGTGATTTTAAGTAAAACAAGCGCTTACAGATTACATACTGAACACAGCAGGTCATAGATTCAGTCTGATGTGATGTGAAGGCGAGCGGAGATTGGAGATACAGTGAGGGGAAAAACGGGATCTTGAAAACTGGCACATGTAATGGCATGTTTTCCTCTATGGGGATATTCCACAAGGAAAAACTATAATCTCATTAAAAAAAATCCACACATACTTCATTTGGTTCTGTAGTGGAGGCCGATGACTTCACAGCGTCCACCCGATTCTGATTCTTTGATTACTTTTTTCCTAAAAGCTTCAGAGACTCGGGATTACATGTTCCCTCTAATCTGGCTGTTTATTTCAATGTTCCTAAATCTACTCTGAGGGCTTAGAGCTTAAAATGAGCAGCGCTCAGTCTCAGTGCTGGGCAGGAGACTGACCAAACACCAGCCCAGTGGTAAACCCACCTAAAGTCTTAATCACAGACATTAGGTCTTTCTGGGAATTCTCAGGGCCTCTCCACACACATCTGTCCCACTTCCTGGACACATGGGGCTGTTGGAGGCGGTACACTGAGCTGTTTTACTGTTCCATTTGAACCAGCCGCTGCTGAATGTAGAGAAAGGGTGTGTGATCAGAGATCAGGTTCTGCCGGACAGTCCCGCTCCGGTCATTACTACAGAACCTCCTAACTAATCAGAATCTCCGGTTCAGCTGGGCCTGGGTCTTTTCTCAGGCAGTGAGCTGGTGTTCAGTGAAAAGAGCAGGTCTTCCTTCCTGCTGAAGAGGAGTCTGTTTTATCATCCCCCTTCACCTCCCCCCTTCACCTCTCCCCTTTACTCCTACTCGTTTACATCCCCCTTCACCACTCCCCGTTACTCCTCCTCATTCACGTCCCCCTTCACCTCTCCCTTTACTCCTACTCGTTCACATCCCCCTTCACCTCTCCCCTTTACTCCTCCTCATTCACATCCCCCTTTACCTCTCCCTTTACTCCTCCTCATTCACATCCCCCTTCACCTCTCCCCTTTACTCCTCCTCATTCACATCCCCCTTTACCTCTCCCTTTACTCCTCCTCATTCACATCCCCTCTCACCTCTCCCCTTTACTCCTCCTCATTCACATCCCCCTTCACCTCTCCCTTTACTCCTCCTCATTCACGTCCCCTCTCACCTCTCCCTTTACTCCTACTCATTTACATCCCCCTTCACCTCTCCCTTTACTCCTACTCGTTTACATCCCCTTCACCTCTCCCTTTACTCCTCCTCATTCACATCCCCTCTCACCTCTCCCTTTACTCCTACTCGTTTACATCCCCCTTCACCTTTCCCCTTTACTCCTCCTCATTCACATCCCCCGTTACCTCTCCCTTTACTCCTACTCATTTACATCCCCCTTCACCTCTCCCTTTACTCCTACTCGTTTACTTCCCCCTTCACCTCTCCCTTTACTCCTACTCGTTTACATCCCCCTTCACCTCTCCCCTTTACTCCTACTCATTTACATCCCCCTTTACCTCTCCCTTTACTCCTCCTCATTTACATCCCCCTTTACCTCTCCCTTTACTCCTACTCATTTACATCCCCCTTCACCTCTCCCCTTTACTCCTCCTCATTCACGTCCCCCTTCACCTCTCCCTTTACTCCTACTCGTTCACATCCCCCTTCACCTCTCCCCTTTACTCCTCCTCATTCACATCCCCCTTTACCTCTCCCTTTACTCCTCCTCATTCACATCCCCTCTCACCTCTCCCCTTTACTCCTACTCGTTTACATCCCCCTTCACCACTCCCCTTTACTCCTCCTCATTCACGTCCCCCTTCACCTCTCCCTTTACTCCTACTCGTTTACATCCCCCTTCACCTCTCCCCTTTACTCCTCCTCATTCACATCCCCTCTCACCTCTCCCCTTTACTCCTCCTCATTCACATCCCCCTTCACCTCTCCCTTTACTCCTCCTCATTCACGTCCCCTCTCACCTCTCCCTTTACTCCTACTCATTTACATCCCCCTTCACCTCTCCCTTTACTCCTACTCATTTACATCCCCCTTCACCTCTCCCTTTACTCCTACTCGTTTACATCCCCTTCACCTCTCCCTTTACTCCTCCTCATTCACATCCCCCTTCACCTCTCCCTTTACTCCTACTCATTTACATCCCCCTTCACCTCTCCCTTTACTCCTCCTCATTCACATCCCCTCTCACCTCTCCCTTTACTCCTACTCATTTACATCCCCATTCACCTCTCCCTTTACATCCCCCTTCACCACTCCCTTTACTCCTACTCGTTTACATCCCCTTCACCTCTCCCTTTACTCCTCCTCATTCACATCCCCTCTCACCTCTCCCCTTTATTCCTACTCGTTTACTTCCCCCTTCACCTCTCCCCTTTACTCCTACTCATTTACATCCCCCTTCACCTCTCCCTTTACATCCCCCTTCACCTCTCCCTTTACTCCTACTCATTTACATCCCCCTTCACCTCTCCCTTTACATCCCCCTTCACCTCTCCCTTTACTCCTACTCATTTACATCCCCCTTCACCTCTCCCTTTACTCCTACTCGTTTACATCCCCTCTCACCTCTCCCCTTTACTCCTCCTCATTCACATCCCCCTTCACCTCTCCCTTTACTCCTCCTCATTCACGTCCCCTCTCACCTCTCCCTTTACTCCTACTCATTTACATCCCCCTTCACCTCTCCCTTTACTCCTACTCGTTTACATCCCCTCTCACCTCTCCCCTTTACTCCTCCTCATTCACATCCCCCTTCACCTCTCCCTTTACTCCTACTCGTTTACATCCCCCTTCACCTCTCCCTTTACTCCTCCTCATTCACGTCCCCTCTCACCTCTCCCTTTACTCCTCCTCATTCACATCCCCCTTCACCTCTCCCTTTACTCCTCCTCATTCACATCCCCTCTCACCTCTCCCTTTACTCCTACTCGTTTACATCCCTCTTCACCTCTCCCCTTTATTCCTACTCGTTTACTTCCCCCTTCACCTCTCCCTTTACTCCTACTCGTTTACATCCCCCTTTACCTCTCCCCTTTACTCCTATTCGTTCACATCCCCCTTCACCTCTCCCCCTTTACTCCTACTCGTTTACATCCCTCTCACCACTCCCTTTACTCCTACTCATTTACATCCCCCTTCACCTCTCCCTTTACTCCTCCTCATTCACATCCCCTCTCACCTCTCCCTTTACTCCTACTCATTTACATCCCCCTTCACCTCTCCCCTTTACTCCTACTCGTTTACATCCCCCTTCACTTCTCCCCTTTACTCCTATTCGTTCACATCCCTCTCACCTCTCCCTTTACTCCTCCTCATTCACATCCCCTCTCACCTCTCCCTTTACTCCTACTCGTTTACATCCCTCTCACCTCTCCCCTTTACTCCTACTTATTTACATCCCCCTTCACCTCTCCCCTTTACTCCTACTCGTTTACATCCCTCTTACCTCTCCCTTTACTCCTACTCATTTACATCCCACTTCACCTCTCCCTTTACTCCTACTCGTTTACATCCCCCTTCACCTCTCCCTTTACTCCTCCTCATTCACATCCCCTCTCACCTCTCCCCTTTACTCCTACTCATTTACATCCCCCTTCACCTCTCCCTTTACTCCTCCTCATTCACATCCCCTCTCACCACTCCCTTTACTCCTACTCATTTACATCCCCCTTCACCTCTCCCTTTACTCCTACTCGTTTACATCCCCCTTCACCTCTCCCTTTACTCCTACTCATTCACATCCCCTCTCACCTCTCCCCTTTACTCCTACTCATTTACATCCCCCTTCACCTCTCCCTTTACTCCTCCTCATTCACATCCCCTCTCACCTCTCCCTTTACTCCTACTCGTTTACATCCCCCTTCACCTCTCCCTTTACTCCTCCTCATTCACATCCCCTCTCACCTCTCCCTTTACTCCTACTCATTTACATCCCCCTTCACCTCTCCCCTTTACTCCTCCTCATTCACATCCCCTCTCACCTCTCCCTTTACTCCTCCTCATTCACATCCCCTCTCACCTCTCCCTTTACTCCTACTCATTTACATCCCCCTTCACCACTCCCTTTACTCCTACTCATTCACATCCCCCTTTACCTCTCCCTTTACTCCTCCTCATTCACATCCCCCTTCACCTCTCCCTTTACTCCTACTCATTTACATCCCCCTTCACCTCTCCCTTTACTCCTACTCATTTACATCCCCCTTCACCTCTCCCTTTACTCCTCCTCATTCACATCCCCCTTCACCTCTCCCTTTACTCCTACTCATTTACATCCCCCTTCATCTAACCCCTTTACTCCTCCTCATTCACATCCCCTCTCACCTCTCCCCTTTACTCCTACTCATTTACATCCCCCTTCACCTCTCCCCTTTACTCCTCCTCATTCACGTCCCCCTTCACCTCTCCCTTTACTCCTACTCGTTTACATCCCCCTTCACCTCTCCCTTTACATCCCCCTTCACCTAACCCCTTTACTCCTCCTCATTCACATCCCCTCTCACCTCTCCCCCTTACTCCTACTCATTCACATCCCCTCTCACCTCTCCCCTTTACTCCTACTCATTCACATCCTCTCTCACCTCTCCCCTTTACTCCTACTCATTCACATCCCCCTTCACCTCTCCCCCTTACTCCTCCTCATTCACATCCCCTCTCACCTCTCCCCTTTACTCCTACTCATTTACATCCCCCTTCACCTCTCCCCTTTACTCCTATTCGTTTACATCCCCCTTCACCTCTCCCTTTACTCCTACTTGTTTACATCCCCTCTCACCTCTCCCCTTTACTCCTACTCATTCACGTCCCCCTTCACCTCTCCCTTTACTCCTACTTGTTTACATCCCCTCTCACCTCTCCCCTTTACTCCTACTCATTCACATCCCCCTTCACCTCTCCCCTTTACTCCTACTCGTTTACATCCCCCTTCACCTTTCCCTTTACTCCTACTCATTTACATCCCCCTTCACCTCTCCCTTTACTCCTCCTCATTCACATCCCCTCTCACCACTCCCTTTACTCCTACTCATTTACATCCCCCTTCACCTCTCCCTTTACTCCTACTCGTTTACATCCCCCTTCACCTCTCCCTTTACTCCTCCTCATTCACATCCCCTCTCACCTCTCCCCTTTACTCCTACTCATTTACATCCCCCTTCACCTCTCCCTTTACTCCTCCTCATTCACATCCCCTCTCCCTTTACTCATTCACCGCTCCCTGTACTCCGACTCTTTTACATCCCCCTTCACCTCTCCCTTTACTCCTCCTCATTCACATCCCCTCTCACCTCTCCCCTTTACTCCTACTCATTTACATCCCCCTTCACCTCTCCCCTTTACTCCTCCTCATTCACATCCCCTCTCACCTCTCCCTTTACTCCTACTCATTTACATCCCCCTTCACCACTCCCTTTACTCCTACTCATTCACATCCCCCTTTACCTCTCCCTTTACTCCTCCTCATTCACATCCCCCTTCACCTCTCCCTTTACTCTTCCTCATTCACATCCCCTCTCACCTAACCCCTTTACTCCTCCTCATTCACATCCCCTTCACCTCTCCCCTTTACTCCTACTCATTTACATCCCCCTTCACCTCTCCCCTTTACTCCTCCTCATTCACGTCCCCCTTCACCTCTCCCTTTACTCCTACTCGTTTACATCCCCCTTCACCTCTCTTTACCTCACTCATTACATCCCCCTTCACCTCTCCCCTTACTCCTCCTCATTCACATCCCCTCTCACCTCTCCCCCTTACTCCTACTCATTCACATCCCCTCTCACCTCTCCCCTTTACTCCTACTCATTCACATCCCCCTTCACCTCTCCCCTTTACTCCTACTCATTCACATCCCCCTTCACCTCTCCCCCTTACTCCTCCTCATTCACATCCCCTCTCACCTCTCCCCTTTACTCCTACTCATTTACATCCCCCTTCACCTCTCCCCTTTACTCCTATTCGTTTACATCCCCCTTCACCTCTCCCTTTACTCCTACTCGTTTACATCCCCTCTCACCTCTCCCCTTTACTCCTACTCATTCACGTCCCCCTTCACCTCTCCCCTTTACTCCTACTCGTTTACATCCCCCTTCACCTCTCCCTTTACTCCTACTCATTTACATCCCCCTTCACCTCTCCCTTTACTCCTACTCATTTACATCCCCCTTCACCTCTCCCCTTTACTCCTCCTCATTCACGTCCCCCTTCACCTCTCCCTTTACTCCTACTCGTTTACATCCCCCTTTACCTCTCCCTTTACTCCTACTCGTTTACATCCCCCTTCACCTCTCCCCTTTACCCAGTGTTGATTTCAGACATGATGTGAATATGGTTCCAGAGTTATCCACAGTGTATTAGTACATCAGGAAGAATGAGCTGTAACAGATCTGCTGGATTTTCCAGGTTACATCTACAGGAACTGCACAGCGGCGGGCTGGAGCGACCTGTATCCACCGTATGAGGAAGCCTGTGAGTTTGGAGATGACGCAGAACCTGAATCTGAGGTGAAGTCATTGTTATGTC
Organism: Prochilodus magdalenae; assembly: GCA_024036415.1. Lineage (NCBI taxonomy): Eukaryota > Metazoa > Chordata > Actinopteri > Characiformes > Prochilodontidae > Prochilodus > Prochilodus magdalenae. The sequence goes on from JAMWET010005147.1 coordinate 35,522, forward strand.
TTTGTTGACCCTGAAGTCTAGACTGTCATCTTAAATAGATCCTTCTATGTGATGGGTGGACGTGGTGGTCATCATTGTCCCTTTTATCATAAGGACAGAGAGGACCCTGCAGCAGTGTGTGATACTCCTGTGAAATCATGACCTCCATCTTTCTGTTTACAGACGACCTACTTCTCCACACTCAAGCAGGTGTACACAGCGGGATACGCTACATCGCTGATATCCCTCATTACGGCTATAGCAGTGCTCGCGTCCTTCAGGTAGGTAGTGTCTGGGTGCATGATGTCTGGATAAGTGGTGTTTTGGGTGCATGGTGTTTGGGTATGCCACATGGTGTCTGGGTACATGGTGTCTTGGCAAATGATGTTTTGGATATGTGTTGTTTTGGGTGCGTGGTGTTTTGGGGACATGGGGTTTGGGTATGTAGTGTCTCAGTATGTGGTCTTTTCGGTACATGGTGTTTGAGTATGTTGTGTCTGGATATGTGGTGTTATGGGTGTTGTCTGGGTGTGGGGTGTCTAAATACATAGTGTCTCGGTATGTGGTGTTTTGGGTACATGGCATCTGGATGAATGGTGTCTTGGTACGTTATGTTTTGGGTATGTGGTGTTTGGGTACATGGAGTTTTAGGTGTTGTCTGGGTGTGGGGTGTCTAAATACATGTGTGTGGTATGTGGTGTCTGGGCACATGGTGTCTGGGTATGTGGTGTTTTGGGTACATGGTGTTTTAGGTACGTGGTGTTTGGGTATATGGCATCTGGGTGAATGGTGTCTTGGTACATGGTGTTTTGGGTATGTGATGTCGGGTGCGAGGTGTCTGAGTATGTTGTGTCTGAGTATGTGGTGTTTGCATATGTGGTGTCTGGGTACCTGGTGTTTTGGGTATGTCCTGTCTGGGTACGTGGTATTTTGGTACATGGTGTTTGGGTACGTGGTGTCTGGGTGCATGGTGTTTTGTGTATGTGTTTTGGGTACATAGTGTCTGAGTATGTGTTTTGGGTACTTGGTCTTCGGTATGTGGTGTTTAGGTACGTGGTGTTTCGGGTATGTGGTGTCTGGGTACATGGTGTTTTGTGTATGTGATGTCGGGTGCGTGGTGTCTGAATATGTTGTGTCTGGGTATGTGATGTTTGGGTGCGTGGTTTAGGTGTTTTAGGAACGTGGTGTTTGGGTATGTTTTGTCCGGGTATGAGGCATTTGGGTACATGGTGTTTGGTAACCTGGTGTTTGGATATGTGGTGTCGGGGTGCATGATGTTTTGGGTATGTGGTGTTTCAGGTATATGGTGTCTGGGTGCATGGTGACTGAGTATGTGATGTCTGAGTAGTGTCTGGGTGCGTGGTGTTTTGGGTGCATGGTGTATGGGTGCATGGCGTCTGAACATGTAATGTCTGGGTATGTGGTGTTGGAGTTTGTGGTGTCTGGGCATGTGGTGTCTGGGTACATGGTGTTTTGGGTATGTGGTGCATGGGTGCATGGCGTCTGAATATGTAATGTCCGGGTATGTGGTGCTTGGGTGCGTGGTGCTTTGGGTGCGTTGTGTTTTGGGTACATGGTGTCTGGGTATGTGGTGTTTTGGGTATGTGATGTTGGGGTATGTGGTGTTTGGGTAAGAGGTGTTTTGGTACACTGTGTTTGGGTATGTGGTGTCTGAGTACATGGTGTCTGGGTATGTGGTGTTTTGGGAACGTGGTGTTTGGGTGCGTTGTGTTTTGGGTACATGGTGTCTGGGTATGTGGTGTTTTGGGTATGTGATGTTGGGGTATGTGGTGTTTGTAGTGTTTTGGTACACTGTGTTTGGGTATGTGGTGTCTGAGTACATGGTGTCTGGGTATGTGGTGTTTTGGGACTGTGGTGTTTGGGTGCATGGTGTTTTGGGAACGTGGTGTTTGGGTAATTGATGTCTGGGTACGTGGTGTTTTGGGTATGTAGTGTTTTGGGTACTTGGTGTTTTGGGTGCGTGGTGCTTTGGGTGAGTGGTGCTTTGGGAATGTGGCGTTTTGGGTATGTTTTGGGTGAGTGGTGCTATGGGAATGTGGTGTTTGGGCACGTGGTGCTTTGGTACATGGTGTTTGGATGTGTGGTGTTTTGGGAATGTGGTGTTTGGGTAAGTGGTGTCTGGGTACGTGGTGTTTTGGGAATGTGGTGTTTGTGTGTGGTGTTTTGGATACATAATGTTTGGGTACGTGGTGTTATCTACAGTACTGTTGTGGAGCTGGATGTTTGCAGAGAGTGATGTATTTCTGTGTGCATGTCATTCATATCTAGTTCAGCTAGAAATTAAAGGAATATCTGTATCCATTCCAGGAAGTTCCACTGCACCAGGAACTACATACACATCAACCTCTTCACCTCTTTCATCCTTCGGGCCAGTGCAGTCTTCATCAAAGACACTGTCCTGTTCTCTGATGAGTCCCTGGACCATTGCTTCATGTCCACGGTGAGTGAGAAAGGCAGGGAAAGAGATGGACAGAGGAAGAGACAGGGAGAGAGAGATGGAGACACAAAGAAACAAAAGAGAACTGATTAGATAGATAGATAGATAGATAGATTTAATGAAAAGATAGATTTTGGATTAATTTAGGTTAGATTTGATGGATGGATAGATTACTGTAACAGTACTGATGTGTCTTCATGGTTCCACCAGGTGGCGTGTAAGAGCGCTGTGGCGTTCTTCCAGTTCAGCATCCTGGCTAATTACTTCTGGCTGCTGGTGGAGGGCATGTACCTTCAAACGCTGCTGGCGCTCACCTTCGTCTCCCAAAGGAAGTACTTCTGGTGGTACATCCTGATAGGATGGGGTCAGTACATTATGGAAATGAGTTTTGAGCTCGGAGGAAAGCCTGCGCCTCGTTAGCTTCACAGAGAGCACGTCCTCCTGAAAACACCCTGAATATGTGATCAAAGCTGTTCGTGTTCTTGAGAGGGTCTTTGTTTCTCAGTTCTGTGTTTGTATGGATTCCACTTTGGGATCTAAGCCTGCAGTGAGCTCCGTTTCCTGTGTTGCAGGTGTGCCGTCGGTAGTGCTAGTCATTTGGGTTTTGACGAGAAACCTTTACGACAATAGAGGGTAAGTCACCTTCCCACTTCAGTCGACACAGAGTCAAAGCACCAATATCATTACTGCATTAGCATCAGCGCAAATACTGACCCAGTACCAGTGATGGGGACACTAATACCTGGAGATGAGCAGCAGTGGAGGTGCTGATGGGTGGATCTGTGGTTGCATTGTCTGGTGGTGTAGAGATGTTAACAGGAGATGCTCACCTGAACATCTGATCTGCTCCTCTCAGTAATCCCTCACCTGCTGCTGTAGAACTCTGAGAGTCACTGTTAGTCCAGACTGGTACTGACAGTGTCAGTGAACAGCCACCCAGTAGCCGTGGAGAGACAGCTTTCAAAACGATAGTCTCTCTGTGACTGAATACACCCCAGACTGTTACTGAGCAGCAGAGAGGAGACAAGACGCACATACAAGATAAACGAGTGTACACACCACCGTTCCCACTACTGACTGTACACTCACTCGCACTGTTACACACCGTTCCCACTACTGACTGTACACTCACTCGCACTGTTACACACCGTTCCCACTACTGACTGTGCACTCACTCGCACTGTTACACACCGTTCCCACTACTGACTGTACACTCACTCGCACTGTTACACACCGTTCCCACTACTGACTGTGCACTCACTCGCACTGTTACACACCGTTCCCACTACTGACTGTGCACTCACTCGCACTGTTACACACCGTTCCCACTACTGACTGTACACTCACTCGCACTGTTACACACCGTTCCCACTACTGACTGTGCACTCACTCGCACTGTTACACACCGTTCCCACTACTGACTGTGCACTCACTCGCACTGTTACACACCGTTACCACTACTGACTGTACACTCACTCGCACTGTTACACACCGTTCCCACTACTGACTGTGCACTCACTCGCACTGTTACACACCGTTCCCACTACTGACTGTACACTCACTCGCACTGTTACACACCGTTCCCACTACTGACTGTGCACTCACTCGCACTGTTACACACCGTTCCCACTACTGACTGTGCACTCACTCGCACTGTTACACACCGTTCCCACTACTGACTGTACACTCACTCGCACTGTTACACACCGTTCCCACTACTGACTGTGCACTCACTCGCACTGTTACACACCGTTCCCACTACTGACTGTGCACTCACTCGCACTGTTACACACCGTTCCCACTACTGACTGTGCACTCACTCGCACTGTTACACACCGTTCCCACTACTGACTGTACACTCACTCGCACTGTTACACACCGTTTTCACTACTGACTGTGCACTCACTCGCACTGTTACACACCGTTACCACTACTGACTGTACACTCACTCGCACTGTTATACACCGTTACCACTACTGACTGTACACTCACTCGCACTGTTATACACCGTTACCACTACTGACTGTACACTCACTCGCACTGTTATACACCGTTACCACTACGGACTGTACACTCGCACACCACTCGCACTGTTATACACCGTTACCACTACGGACTGTACACTCACTCGCACTGTTATACACCGTTACCACTACTGACTGTACACTCACTCGCACTGTTATACACCGTTACCACTACGGACTGTACACTCACTCGCACTGTTATACACCGTTACCACTACTGACTGTACACTCACTCGCACTGTTATACACCGTTACCACTACTGACTGTACACTCACTCGCACTGTTAAACACCGTTACCACTACTGACTGTACACTCACTCGCACTGTTACACACCGTTCCCACTACTGACTGTACACTCACTCGCACTGTTACACACCGTTACCACTACTGACTGTACACTCACTCGCACTGTTATACACCGTTACCACTACTGACTGTACACTCACTCGCACTGTTACACACCGTTACCACTACTGACTGTACACTCACTCGCACTGTTACACACCGTTACCACTACTGACTGTACACTCACTCGCACTGTTACACACCGTTCCCACTACTGACTGTACACTCACTCGCACTGTTACACACCGTTCCCACTACTGACTGTACACTCACTCGCACTGTTACACACCGTTCCCACTACTGACTGTACACTCACTCGCACTGTTACACACCGTTCCCACTACTGACTGTACACTCACTCGCACTGTTACACACCGTTCCCACTACTGACTGTACACTCACTCGCACTGTTACACACCGTTACCACTACTGACTGTACACACACTCGCACTGTTAAACACCGTTCCCACTACTGACTGTACACTCACTCGCACTGTTACACACCGTTCCCACTACTGACTGTACACTCACTCGCACTGTTACACACCGTTCCCACTACTGACTGTACACTCACTCGCACTGTTACACACCGTTCCCACTACTGACTGTACACTCACTCGCACTGTTATACACCGTTCCCACTACTGACTGTACACTCACTCGCACTGTTACACACCGTTCCCACTACTGACTGTGCACTCACTCGCACTGTTACACACCGTTCCCACTACTGACTGTACACTCACTCGCACTGTTACACACCGTTCCCACTACTGACTGTACACTCACTCGCACTGTTATACACCGTTCCCACTACTGACTATATGACATGGTTTTATTAAAACAGATTTTTCTAAAATAACACCTTTTAATAAGGTCATTGTATAAGTTTCAGGAAATAGTTCGGATAGAGTTAGCATCAGCCTCCATTCTCAGTTTTAGCTTCAGAAGGGATAAAGTGGTTCCACAGCATCAGCTCTGTGCTCAGGCTAGTTTGAGAACATTTGGGACATTAGAGGGAAAATTAAGTATTTGAATGGGTTAAATGCTGTACGTGTATTCAGTCTGATGATGTTTTCCTTGTGCAGATGTTGGGATGACACGGATAACATTGGCATCTGGTGGATCATCAAAGGGCCTATAACAGCATCCCTGTTTGTAAGTAAGGATGTTGAGTTCATCTGAGGAGATGTCAGGAGCATAGTTTAGAATCTGTGAGTGTGAGATGGAGGGTAGGGTTAGGGTTACGGTTATGGTTAGGAGTTCAGTCTGGAGCCTGTGAGTGTGAGACGGAGGGTCTGGGTCAGGAGCTCAGTCTGGAGCCTGTGAGTGTGAGACGGAGGGTCTGGGTCAGGAGCTCAGTCTGGAGCCTGTGAGTGTGAGACGGACAGTCTGGGTCAGGAGCTCAGTCTGGAGCCAGTGAGTGTGAGACGGAGGGTCTGGGGCACCAGCTAAGTCTGGAGTCTGTGAGTGTGAGATGGAGGGTAGGGTTAGGGTTACGGTTATGGTTAGGAGTTCAGTCCGGAGCCAGTGAGTGTGAGACGGAGGGTCTGGGTCAGGAGCTCAGCATGGAGCCTGTGCGTGTGAGACGGAGGGTTCGGGTCAGGAGCTCAGTATGGAGCCAGTGAGTGTGAGACGGAGGGTCTGGGTCCGGAGCTCAGTCTGGAGCCTGTGAGTGTGAGACGGAGGGTCTGGGTCCGGAGCTCAGTCTGGAGCCTGTCAGTGTGAGACGGAGGGTCTGGGTCAGGAGCTCAGTCTGGAGCCTGTCAGTGTGAGACGGAGGGTCTGGGTCCGGAGCTCAGTATGGAGCCTGTGAGTGAGAGACGGAGGGTTCGGGTCAGGAGCTCAGTATGGAGCCAGTGAGTGTGAGACGGAGGGTCTGGGTCAGGAGCTCAACATGGAGCCTGTGCGTGTGAGACGGAGGGTCTGGGTCAGGAGCTCAGTCCGGAGCCTGTGAGTGTGAGACGGAGGGTCTGGGTCAGGAGCTCAGTCTGGAGCCTGTGAGTGTGAGACGGAGGGTTTCGGGGCAGGAGCTCAACATGGAGCCTGTGAGTGTGAGACGGAGGGTTCGGGTCAGGAGCTCAGTCTGGAGCCTGTGAGTGTGAGACGGAGGGTCTGGGTCAGGAGCTCAACATGGAGCCTGTGAGTGTGAGACGGAGGGTTCGGGTCAGGAGCTCAGTCTGGAGCCTGTGAGTGTGAGACGGAGGGTCTGGGTCAGGAGCTCAGTCTGGAGCCTGTGAGTGTGAGACGGAGGTTGAGTGTACTGAACTGTGAAGGTCACTGTGTAATTGAGGTAGAGAGTTTCGTTCTGGCAGTGTGTCCACCATGTGCCCTCTGGATAATAACACCCTGCAGTGGAATGAAAGCTGTGTTCTGTTTCTGTCAGGCAAACATCATCATCTTCTTGAACGTGATCCGGATCCTGGTTCAGAAGCTGAAGTCTCCGGGTGTAGGAGGAAACGACCCAGGACACTTCATGTAAGAAATGAATGAGAATGAAGACAGACGTGTTGAAATCTTAAAAATCTTAAAATCTGGACTCTGAGGTTCAACACGGGCTACCAGAACAGGCGGGAAGTGTGGTAGGGTTAGGGGAACACACCCCACAGTGAGGATCACTGGTTAAACTGTCCGTTTGATTGGTCACTTTTAAAACTGTAGTTTTCTGTTTTTAATATGTAGTAATAAGATTTTACATTTGAAATTAAACTGAGAGTAAAGTGAACTCATGGTTAGGATTAGGGGTTAGGCAGAAAAATCTAGGGGTTAAGGATTAGGGGTTAGAGGTTAAGGGTTAGGGGTTAAGGCTTAGGGGTTGGTGTTAAGGGTTCAGGGATTGAGGTTGGGGTTAAGATAAGGCTTTAAGGGGTTAGAGGTTAGAGGTTAAGTATTAGAGGTTAAGTTTTAGGGGTTGGGGTTAGGCGTTAGGATTAGGTATAAAGGATTAGCGGTTAGAGGTTAAGGGTTAGGGTTTTAGGGCTTAGGGGTTAGGGTTAGGGGTTAAAGGGGGGTTGAGGTTAGGGGTTAGGTTAGTAAAGGGCTGATACTTACTGAGCAATGCTTTAGCCAGCCCACCTGAATGAAGGAGAGATTGAATATCAGGGTTTTGCTTTTTAAAATCTATTTTTCAGATTTTTTAGAAGGCTCTATTAATTAGCCTTCCTGGATGACGGAGGAGACTGTCTGTGCAACGAGTGTGCAGATGATGAAGAGAACAGTGCTCCTTGACTTTCAGCAGGAGATTCTGTATATACCAATTAGGACAGAGCTGAGAAGGGCTGATGTTCCAGCTGTTAGAACATCCTTAATGCATGAATCCTCCCAAACCGACTGTACGCTGACATTTAGCGCAGTGGGTGATGGTGCACGCTTTCTATATTAATGCCTTTCTTTTGTCGCTGAAAGGTAAAGGTAGCACTCTCCTTAAAAGTGCTCCTCACCTGGATAACATCACCCTCATAGGGTATCAATCTTCCATTCACCCCTTATTAGTAATCATGGTGACGAATAATGAAACAAAGCACTTCTGAGCTACATGGTGTAATGTGTTTCTGGAGTTCTGATGAGATGTACTGATCCAGTTACATCATTTCCACGTAGTTACTGTTAAGAGTGTGTGGACAGACAGAACCTGTGTACAGCGTTCCTGTAAAAAATAAAATTCATCTGTAGAGGTATGTGTAGTTTCAGTTTCAGTTTCAGTGCAGCTTCTGGAAAAACAGGCAAACCAGCACTCCTGTATATAGCACGTTCCAGCTGCAGTGAGCAGGAGCCATGGAGTGATGGAGTGATGGAGTGATGGACATTTTTCTTCAGCTCCAACACATCTGGGAGCTAGAGTCGACTCTTGACCAAGAATCAAAATGTGTTGTGTCCTCAGGACCATAACCCCCTACAGAGCTTGAAACTGTCTCAGGAAGAAACATCAGCACAAGATCTGAGCACCGGGAGCTTCATGAACTGGGTCATGAACTGAGCAATGCTGGAGGGGTACAAAGCTCCACCACTGGACTCTGGAGCAGTGGAACCGAGTTCTCTGGAGTGATGGAATACACCTCAGTATCTGGCAGTCTGATGGAAGAATCTGGGTTTGGTGAATGAATCTGGGAGAACACTCTCTACTCTCTAAAGTTTGGAGGAGGAGGGATAATGGTCTCGGGGGTTCCGGGTTTGGGCTCAGACAAAGAGGGACCGCTCCATATTAATGCCAGGGGTTTTGGAATGTTATGTCCAACAAGCTTAACTGCTCTTTCTGTGCCGTGTGTGGGTTTGAACCTCGCGTTTTAAACACACGATATAATGAAAGACTATGAACTAGATGTTTGCTTTCTGCTCAGGCTTGTTTCAGAGCCACACTCTGCTGATGTTCTACAGAACCCATCTGAAAGCACTGATCTTATATGTCCTTATTCCAGTTTTACTGCAGAGGCTGGAGGTAAATATCAGCGGTAAAGTGAAGCGCTGTAGCCTGCAGCTATTGAGAAGGGAAGGCAGAGCGATGCGGGTGGGACTGACTAGCGTACTTGTTTTCACACTGGGGAAGATGATACAGGCAGGATGAAGTAGTGCAGCCAGTGAAGTGTCTGAACACGGCTGCCTTAATTATGTCACTATAACTTAACTTACATGCACATTAGCATTTAGGCTAAACGGAATGTGAGCAGTGACCCAGCTAATTCACAGGGCTGACCTCCGATCCCAGAAATAGTGTGTTACACAAGCAGAAACCAACACTGCCTGCCTGCCTGTGGTGTAATCAAGGCGGATGGGGAAGCATGATGTGAAGTGAGCTAACGGCAATTAGCATGGAAATGACAATTAGCTGAGGGCAGCTGGGTTTAGGCTCCTGATGTAATTATAGTTGAGGGAACTTTATTTTTAGATGAACTGAAACTCGTTTAGATGCTCGCCGTCCAGTTAAATAGCCACCGCTTCATTAAGTGTTTTTAACAGAATCTCCCCACTAACTCAGCCCAGCAGGTTCCTCCTCACTGTGGAGCGCTAATGCTAGCACTGAAGCAGTGTGGGCCTCCTCCAGATCCCCGGAGATGTACCGAGATATTTAAATATAAAACCAGAACTCATTATAAACTCATTCCTCCCGGTGTTTATGCCGTTACACATTTGCATTTAGACTGGATTATTAGCTGATGGGATTATTCTGTGCTGGTGACTGAGCTCTTCGGTTCCCCATTGGCTGGTTTTCTGAGTGCAATTGGAACCAGGTTCTGATAAAAAGACAGGACTCGGCTCTGTTGCTACACTAATACGTGCCATACATGATGGTTCTCTCTTTTTTAGGTATACCCGAATCCTTTGGCCATTTTATCAGAAACACTTGTAGGTGCAAGTCAAGTCAAGTCAAGTACACAGGGAAACGAAACAACGTTCCTCCAGGACCAAGGTGCTACATAGAACAATAATACAATAAATACACACGACAATTTACAATACACGAAACAGAAAAACAATAAGTACAGGGAGGGGACAGTGCAGATAGCCCACTGGTAGTGGGTGCAGTAAAGTGTGGTTATGTCCATTTTTAAAGACGAACATTTTTTTTTTTAGCAGCAGCAGCAGTTATGTCCATATTTGGTATACATGTAAACATTGTACTCCTTAAGTGTTATGTGTAGACAGATTTAAAAGATGAGGTTATGTGTGTGTGTGTGTGTGGGTGTGGGTGTGTGTGTGTGTGTGTGTGTGTGTGTGTGTGTGTTCAGACCTGTCATGCAGTGCAGTTCCTAAACCAGGCAGTGCTGCAGCTGCTCAGGATGCTCTCGATGGTTCCTCTGTAGAAGGTGGTGAGGATGGGAGGTGGGAGATGTGACTTGCTCAGCCTTCGCAGGAAGTAGAGACGCTGCTGGGCTTTCTTGGTTATGGTGCTGGTGTTGAGGGACCAGGTGAGATCCTCTGCCAGGTGAACTCCAAGGAACTTGGTGCTCTTGACGATCTCCACAGTGGAGCCGTGGATGTGTAGTGGAGAGTGGTCACGCCTTGTCCTTCTGAAGTCAGCCACCATCTCTTTGGTCTTGTCTACGTTCAGAGACAGGTTGTTGGTTCTACACCAGTCTGTTAACCGTTGCACTTCCTCTCTGTATGCTGACTCGTCGTTCTTGCTGATGAGACCCACCACAGTCGTATCATCCGCACACTTGATGATGTGGTTCGAGCTGTGCATTGCTGCACAGTCGTGAGTCAGCAAGGTGAACAACAGAGGGCTGAGCACACAGCCCTGGGGGGCCCCAGTGCTCAGCGTGGTGGTGCTGGAGGTGTTGCGTCCGATCCGGGCGGACTGAGGTCTCCCAGTCAGGAAGTCCAGGATCCAGTTAGAGAGAGAAGTGTTCAGGCCCAGTAGGTTCAGCTTTCCGATCAGGTGCTGAGGGATGATGGTGTTGAATGCTGAACTAAAGTCTATGAACAGCATTCCAACATAGGTGTCCCTATTGTCCAGGTGGGTGAGCGCCAGGTGAAGGGTGGTGGATATGGCGTCGTCCGTTGAGCGGTTGGGACGGTACGCAAACTGCAGAGGATCTAGAGAAGGAGGCAGCAGGGTCTTGATGTGCCTCAGGACAAGCCTCTCGAAGTACTTCATGATGATGGGTGTGAGTGCAATGGGACGGTAGTCGTTGAGGCAGGACACTAAAGACTTCTTCGGCACAGGGATGACGGTGGTTGCCTTGAGACACGTTGGAACGGTGGCACCGCCCAGGGAGATGTTGAAGATGTCGGTGAAGACATCTGTCAGCTGGTCTGCACATTCCCTGAGCACTCTAGCAGGGATGTTGTCCGGTCCAGCAGCTTTCCGTGGGTTAACTCTGCGTAGAGTTTTCCTCACGTCAGCTGCTGTAAGACAACACCTGGTCGTCTGGAGGAGGGGTGGTCTTCCTCGCTGCCACGCCGTTCTGTGCCTCGAACCGGGCGTAGAAGTGGTTCAGCGCATCTGAAAGGGAGGCATCACTGTCACAGGCAGGTGGAGCAGTCCTGTAGTTAGTGATGGCCTGGATGCCCTGCCACATGCGCCGTGTGTCACCACTGTCTCTGAAGTGGCTGTGGATGCTCTGGCCATGTGTGTGCTTCGCCTCTCTGTTTTGAAGGCGGAGTCTCGAGCCTTCAGCAGAGCAAGCACCTCTGCAGTCATCCACGGCTTCTGGTTGGGGCGTGTGGTGATGGTCTTGGAGACGGTCTTGGAGACGGTCACATCATCTATGCACTTGCTGATGTAGCTGGTCACAGATGAAGTGTACTCCTCCAGGTCTGTGGTGGCGCTGTAGGTTGCAGCCTCCCTAAACATTTGCCAGTCAGTGTGCTCAAAGCAGTCCTGAAGAGCAGAGATGGCTCCTGATGGCCAGGTTCTCACCTGCTTTAGAACCGGCTTTGATCTTCTGATGAGCGGTCTGTATGCTGGAATTAGCATAACAGAGATGTGATCCGAGTATCCGAGGTGGGGGCGGGGCTCTGCCCGGTACGCGCTGGGAATGTTGGTGTACACCAGGTCCAGCGCGTTCGCTCCTCTCGTAGCAAAGTTCACATGTTGGTGGAATTTAGGGAGAACTGAGAGTCACATGGTTGAAATCTCCAGCAACAATAAACAGTCCGTCAGGGTGAGTGTTCTGCAGTCCGCTGATAGCGCTGTACAGCTCACAGAGCGCAGCTTTAGCGGTAGCGCCGGGTGGAATATAGACACTGGTGATCAGCACTGCGGTGAATTCCCTCGGTAGGTAAACAGGTCTACACCTGACGACCATAAACTCCACTAGAGGTGAGCAGTAACTAGAGACGAGGACAGAGTTCTTACACCATTCTGTGTTGATGTAAACACACAGTCCTCCACCGCGAGTCTTACCGCACAGGGCTGAGTCTCTGTCGGCTCGAAACGAAGCTAGTCCATCTAGCTGAATGGCGGCGTCGGGAACTCTGTCGCTCAGCCACACACAGTCTCCGTGAAGACAAAGACGCAGCAGTCTCTAGATTCTCTCCGTGTAGTTCTCTGAAGTCGGATGCAGTCCAGTTTATTCTCCAGGGAGCAGACATTCGAGAGCAGGATGGACGGGAGAGCTGCTCGCGCGGGCTTTGATGTTAATCTAGTACGAACTCCAGCCCGCTTACCGCGCTTCTGTAGTCTCGCGCACCGCTTCCGGTGCCCCCTCTTTCGGCTGCCGGCTTCGGGCGAGGCCGCGATCTGGGGGGGCTGGTTGCCGTAGCAGACCGAAACCGCATAGCGTCTCTCGTAGCTCATCGTTTACGGTGTTATTTGGTTGATTCCGTTAGTGTAGCAGTGTCTGGCGGTCGTATGCATGGACACCGGTTGTTCTTATGTCCATGTTCCAAAGAAGTTGAAAAAAAAAAGACTCGTAAATAAACAAAAAGCACCTTTTGTATCCGGAGCGGCCGCCACAAGCTACAGCTACAGCTACAGCTACAACATCAGATCTTCTACAGTGTCTGGTGTAAAATGGTCACCACAGGTCCCCTGCTGACCAGATACACACTGTTAACAAGCCACTACCATGTCAGTGCCATGACCGCTGTGTAGAGAGTGACCATCCACCCAAATAACATCATTTAGTGAAGGGAGTCTGTAGAGCTTCGCAGATTCACCGTCTGTGATTCTCAGCACTGCACTGACACTGAGGTGGAGTGAGTGTGGACACTCCAGCAGCTGTGCTCCACTTCTGATCCACTTACACCAACACGCACAAACACACCACCACGTCAGTGTCACTGCAGTGCTGAGAATGATCCACCACCCACATAGTACCTGCTCTGTGGTGGTCCTGTGGTGGTCCTGTGGTGGTCCTGACCATTGAAGAACAGGGTGGTATTGGTCTAAAGCTTGTCCATGTGGCTGTTTTTGCAGGAGGCTGGCCAAGTCCACGCTGTTCCTGATCCCTCTGTTTGGCATGCACTACACTGTATTTGCTTTCCTGCCGGAGAACACCGGAGAGACAGCGCGACTCTACATCGAGCTCGGCCTTGGTTCCTTTCAGGTGGGTTTCTGGGGGCAGCTTGACATGCACCCCAGTCCAGTCCTGCAGGACCACCATCTCATTTACATACCTGCACCAGGTGTAACAATAACTAGAGTGAGGACGAGTTGAGCACGTACCTGTCTCTTCTCAGCTAAACGTTTCCATGAGTAAATCTAGAGAAACATATTTGCCGTTAATGTGATTAATGGTTTTTCCTATAATTAGAAATTAAAATTTGTGATGAGGAATTTTAAGAATTTTACCAGCGGGATAACTAACTGGATAATGTCCAGCAGGTCGTTTTCCTGCTTGGATATTTGATTTTTGAGGTGAAACAGTTTTAAGTGTATGAGCGTTTGCAGGTGGTCTTCTATGACACACGGGAACATCAGAAAAGTGGAAACAGTTTTTTACATGCAACAGACACACCCACACCCACACCACCTGATTGGCTAAACCCAGATGCTGTATCCGACTATTTCTAAGAGATGTAAAGATGTGAGGATGTGTTTAATATTAAAAACGTGTTTCTAAAGTGGTAGTTTTAAGGATAAACATTAATTTGAGGTTTGGTGGGAATTCTGGAAAATGTTTATTGGATACTAGGAATTTGAATCCACAGAGCAGCAGCTCCAACGCTGTACTGTAAAACTCTGATATGCTCTCTTATCTCCAGGGCTTTGTGGTGGCTCTACTGTACTGTTTCCTCAATGGAGAGGTACGTATTCCCACATTTATATATTATTATTAATAATAATAATAACAGATGAATCAGAGGGAGTGAGATTGTTAGCTGGTACGCTTTCATCTGAGTCCAGTCACTGATGTAGGTGTGCTGTGTGGACTCGTACTGTGCCCTCAGGTGCAGGCAGAGCTGAAAAGATGGCTGAGAAAGTGGCAGACCCAGAGTCATCTGAGTCCTGGCAAGAAGCGCCGCATCACCGTCACCCAGATCACCGTGCTGGAAAGAGGCGACCCGCAGGCGGCTGCGTGTTCTGGTAACGTGTCATCACTGTGAACACGCAGGCTCAACCCACCATTACATGTCATTATCTTGCTGTTCTGGGAGCTGGGGAGTTTCAGCACAGATGGATTCATCTGCCTGGAAGCAAAGGGACAGAGCGTGGATCAAGGAGCATTAGGCTGGAGTGTGAAACTCTGAGTGGGTCTCAGGAGGAGGAGGCTTTCAGAAACAGCGTTGTGTTACAGAAGATGTCTGGCTAGATGTCTCGTCTTGTTTAATGTAGCATCCTGTTAGAACACACCTCTCCGAACTCTCTGAACCCGTTATTCCCATTAACACAGCAACTCTGGAGTAACTTCATCCCCATATTTCCAAAGAGTCTTCAGTGGTTCCTCCTCTGCAGTGGTCCCTAATGGGTCACTGACCGGCGCCAGGGTTGGAGGTTCTGGGGGTCCCCTGGAGGGTGATCTGTCTGTTCCTGTGCATTGGTAGGTGGGAGTGTTTTTTATGTAGGTGCACACTGCAATTCTGACACCTTGTGTAGGATTGGGGGCTCACTAGCTGGAATCTTGATTAGCCGTCCCAGCTGTTGTCTGATGTTCTCTACAGTGTGAGATGCACTGAAGCTTCACCCTGTCCTCCATCTCTGTAATCGTTCTCCAGCTTTTCATACATAGAGTCCATTCCAGCCTCCCTCATTACGGATCAGTAAGTCATGCGATTACTCTGACTCCTGGGGAACAAAACAGAAGGAGTTACTGTTCAAATAAGATCAGGATCACGACTGTAGGCCGAAGTTTGTAAGAACAAGTCCCTATTACTTTGGGAATGCCATACAGGCAATGACATGGGAGAAACAACCCCCCACCTTAGACAGAGTTCATCTGTGGACAGAGCATGGAAGGGTCAGGCCAGTGACCGTCATTCAGAATTCTGATCGAAGCGAGTGGATGTCACAGGTGCAGATGTTTCAGATATTTAAACCAAGTAAACTGAAGTTAATCTGAACTCCAATGATTCTGAAATTAATCTTCATTTTGGGGTAAAACGAGGCTCATATGGAGAACTTCTGAACTCAGCAGACCGGTAAAGGATCTGGATAGACTGGATAGATTCATACTGGATTAATAAACTCATAAACCTGCAGATGAACTAACCCAGCTCCAGTACTGCTGCGTCCTCCAGTCCAGAGGACAATAACCAGAGAAACACATCAGGCATGAGAGCCTCTCCACATGTTCTGCACTGAAGGATCCTGCAGTGCAAACGAAGCTTTTACATATTATGGCCCACATCAGACTCTACAAGACCTGTAGGCTTAAAGCTAAGGGGTAACTGCTAATGCTGTGCTGCCAGCAGCTGCTGGTTTGCAGGCTGTCTTGTTTCCTGAGATTAGAGCATGAAGCCTGGAAACTCCATCCTGGAGGCTGCAGATCCAGCACCTGGGTAACACCACCCAGTGATTCGGGTTGAAATTGTTAGCATGGTGAATATTCAGACGTTCTCGTGTGCCTTGTTTTTGTGGGAAAGCGTTGTCCCATTAATCACGAGGTTGGGACTGAACTCCGCTCCTGCAGTAATACGTTTGTTTTTGGGAGCCCTAAGGGTTTCAGTCATGGACATGAAGGTCCAGCACGCTGTGCTGATGGCAGGGGTGCATGAAGCTTTGTGTGTTCAGCAGTGAACGTCTTAACACCTCAGTTCAAGTGCACATGTGCTGTCAGCTGTCAGAACTATAAACTGCTCAGCTATGAAGTCTGTACAGTACTCATACAAGCAGCATAATGTCTGGAGCACTCTGTAAAAAAAAAAGACTGTAAAATACACACCGGTAAAATACACACCTGTAAAATACATGCCTGTCAAATACACACCGGTAAAATACACGCTTGTAAAATACACCCCGTTAAAATACACACCTGTAAAATACATACCTGTAATATACACACCTGTAAAATACACACCGGTAAAATACACACTGGTAAAATACACGCCTGTAAAATACACACCGGTAAAATACACACCTGTAAAATACATACCTGTAAAATACACACCTGTAAAATACACACCGGTAAAATACACACTGGTAAAATACACGCCTGTAAAATACACACCGGTAAAATACACCCTGGTAAAATACACACCTGTAAAATACACCCTGGTAAAATACACACCTGTAAAATACACGCCTGTAAAATAGGCCTGTAAAATACACCCCGGTAAAATACACACCTGTAAAATACACCCCGGTTAAATACACGCCTGTAAAATACATACCTGTAAAATACACACCGGTAAAATACACACCTGTAAAATACACCGTGGTAAAATACACGCCTGTAAAATACATACCTGTAAAATACATACCTGTAAAATTCACACCGGTAAAATACACGCCTGTAAAATACATGGCTGTAAAATACACCCCGGTAAAATACACACCTGTAAAATACACCCCGGTAAAATACACGCCTGTAAAATACATACCTGTAAAATACACACCGGTAAAATACACTGTGGTAAAATACATACCTGTAAAATTCACACCAGTAAAATACACGCCTGTAAAATACATGGCTGTAAAATACACCCCGGTAAAATACACGCCTGTAAAATAAAAAAACAGTCTGGGTGACTATGCTGTGCTACACCAATAAGACTCCTTGGGCAAGACTAACGCTACATTGGCCTCCCTGTAATATGATTAACCCTGTAAGTCGCTCTGGATAAAAACGTCAGCTAAATGCCATAAATGTAATGTAAATGTAACTTCAGGACAAGAAGATCTGTATATATACGAAGCTGAAATTTAGGAAATATTTAGTTTCTGTTGGATGAAAATCTCGTATCTCAAAAATAAAAATTTTATAGCTGAAGGAGTTCCAGAGTTATTCTGGGTTCCTTAGTCCATTCATTATAATACACACAGAATAACAGACGGCCTGGTGTCCCTCCACCTCCACCCCTACCGCACCATCTGCAGGAACTGTGTGAGGATGTTCAAGCTGCATGGGATGGATTATCACAGGACACCATTAGGAACCTCTACAGCTCTGGCGTGTTGGGTCAGATGGTATATGTGAGATATCGTACCTGCGTTTAGAAGCGTGCCCTGGTAAAGGTGAGAGCTTAGGGTTAGTAAGCTGTTAGTAAGTTAGTAAGCTGTAGTAAAGTACGGTCTGGTATACGGTCTGTAGTACAGTGCGGTGTGGTATATGGTCTGTAGTACAGTATGGTTTGGTATACGGTCTGTAGTACAGTATGGTTTGGTATACGGTCTATAGTACAGTACAGTCTGGTGTATGGTCTGTAGTAAAGCATGGCCTGGTATATGGCCTGTAGTAAGATACAGTCTGGTATACACCCTGTGGTACAGTACAGTCTGGAAGATGGCCTGTAGTACAGTACGGTCTGTAGTACAGTATGGTCTTGTATACGGTCTGTAGTAAGATACGGTCTGGTATACACTCTGTGGTACAGTACAGTCTGGTATATGGCCTGTAGTACAGTGCGGTCTAGTATACGGTCTGTAGTAAAGTATGGTCTGGTATATGCTCTGTAGTACAGTACAGTCTGGTAGATGGCCTGTAGTACAGTAAGGTCTGGTAGATGGCCTGTAGTAGCGTACGGTCTGGTTTATGGTCTGTAGTACAGTACAGTCTGGTGTATGGTCTGTAGTACAGTGCGGTGTGGTATACGGTCTCAAGTACAGTGCGGTCTGGTAGACGGCCTGTTGTAAAGTACGATGTGGTATATGGTCTGTAGTACAGCATGGCCTGGTATATGGCCTGTAGTAAGATACGGTCTGGTATACACCCTGTGGTACAGTACAGTCTGGTATATGGTCTGTAGTAGAGTATAGTCTTGTTTACGGTTTGTAGTAAAGTATGGTCTGATTTATGCTCTGTAGTACCGTCTGGTAGATGGCCTGTAGTACAGTACGGTCTGTAGTACAGTATGGTCTGGTATACGGTCTGTAGTACAGTATGGTCTGGTATACGGTCTGTAGTACAGTATGGTCTGGTATACGGTCTGTAGTAAAGTATGGTCTGGTATACACCCTTTGGTACAGTACAGTCTGGTAGATGGCCTGTAGTACAGAGTGGTTTGGTAATTGTTGCCATGTGACGACAGCATCTCCAGCTCACACAGATCTACACTCTGCAGTTCCACAGTGATCTGTAATAAATCCACATTCATCGTTTTATTTCAATATGAGAAATTAACAACACTCCTTGTGTGTGTTTCATAACCTCTGCAGTAAAGTGGGTTAGAGACGAATGACCTTGTTGCTGAGGCAGTGCTGTGAATGTGTTGTGGGGATAAAAGAGAGCGTGTGTCACAGATTCACATTTATTGAACATTTTATCACTTTTACAAAGAAATAAATATATATTCTCAGAGTCGTATACCATCAGCTTTTCCTTTTCGAATGCAGGTCTGTTGCAGTGTTGCATGTGGCCCGACACCATGACCCCAATTCATTTCCACTGAGCACATCTCTGTCTCTCTCAGGCTAACACCTCAGGCTAACACGCTAACACCTTTTAGCACACAATAAAAATCCACATACAAAAATTTGGCACAAACACCAGAAATACCAGAGTGAACAATGGAATTCAACAGGTAGAAAAATGATCAACTGGGACCTTTGACCTTTCGGTATACATGAAAGCAGGACAAAGGCAGCAGATGGTACACGAGCACAGCTGAGCTGGAAAGTACAACACAGTTCATGTTTTACATTCACGGTTCAGAAGAGTTCACGGCACAAAGTCCACTAGTCTGATCTACAACGGGTCATTTAAACCCCACATAAAGACCCGATACTGACCAACCCTGCTACACGGTCAGGGTAGGAATGACAGATAACCAAACATCACCACCTAGTGGCAGGCATATGTATTACACAGAATTCAACAGCGGACACTGGGTTATAACAGCTTTGA
Organism: Prochilodus magdalenae; assembly: GCA_024036415.1. Taxonomy (NCBI): domain Eukaryota; kingdom Metazoa; phylum Chordata; class Actinopteri; order Characiformes; family Prochilodontidae; genus Prochilodus; species Prochilodus magdalenae. Next base: position 55,215 of record JAMWET010005147.1, read on the forward strand.
GACATGGTCGTTACCTCCTGAGCTCCTTCCGCTCAGAATGACAGCTGGTGTTAAGAACACAGAAAGCAGCAGATTTACATCCCTCATTTCTTTATACTTCCTTTGATCTTCCTTGCAGGCACATAACGTTTACAGCCACGCCTATCCACTAACACTGTACTTCTCACTGTACATCCTATACATGATATGACGCTTGGTCAGGAAATGAGACTGTCTGATCTCGCTGTAAACTCTGGAGTTTCCTCTCCTGAGAGTTTAAAGGGGAACTCCACCATGTTTTCAAAAGGGCTAGGAGGTGGTTCTGAATGGCTATATCGTGCTGTCCTTGAGATGTCTGAGACGTCACATGTCATTTATGATAGTGTGGAGAAGATCTCAGCCTTAACTCTCCACTTCATCTGCTGGATCACGCTTCGATACATCCACATGGAATTATGCCAGGGAACTGTGAGGTCAAAATAGTCCCCCAAGGAACTTAGTATTTCCTCATCGTTTTCCAGATTTTCATCACCAACATTCCATACACACTCAGAACTACTGTAGTACCGCACGTTTCACCACTGTGCTGGTCGTCTAGATAGTCAGTGTACGCAATGGCTCTATATTGTGTGTTCTAGAGATGGAGAACCCTGTTTCTCATTACCACCACTGTACAGAACATCTGGACCACCTCACACAAAGCCTTCTGATCACCGTTTACACCTCACACATGGAATTATGGAGGAATATTTGGTAGAATTTCTCCTCCTATAGAGGGAATCCACCCCATCGGTCTCTGAGGCTCACCAACCATCTGGCGCATCTGTATGCGTGAATCAAATCCTCCTCCATTGTCTCGAGTTCTGGAGCTTTCACTCTGGCTTTGAGTCCATTGCGTTCCTCTGTAACTGTCACAGCGCATCATCTGACAAATCTTCTCGGCAGATGGATTTAACCGACTGGTACCAGCACAATTCACAGCACTTGTAGCTGCCATGGTTAACTGTGATCCTGTCTCTGGTCACATGTGAGCAAATTACTGAACCAACCGTGTCACGCACCAGACCAGGCCTGGACCCACCTCAGCTGAGTGCTGGAGCAACTTGTACAGTGGGACGCATCACCTGGTGTCAGCGTCCTGCTCTTCGTAATATGTATCTTTGTCCAGACTTTGTGAGGAGAACCTGGTATAGTTCCACCTCAGCATGTAGCTCTGGATTACCTGAACCTTGTGGTTACCCGCTATCTAATTACTGCTCGTTTCTGGATGCCTGCCCAGCCCTCGCTAGTGAACTGTCAGCGTCCTGCCTGCTGTCAAGTAGTTGACCATGTTCTTGAGTGAACCTGGTTTATTTCCACTCAGCATGTAGTCTGTTGAAGCTTGTTTTGCGCTGAATTCTCTGCTGGTTCAGATCCTGGAACTCTCGTTGCACTGAAACTAATAGTATCAGAGGTGAACTGGTTGCTGAACTGGTTAACTGGTTGAACTGGTTGTTGAACTGGTTGGTGAACTGGTTTTTGAACTGGTTGTTGAACTGGTTGGTGAACTGGTTGGTGAACTGGTTGGTGAACTGGTTAGTGAACTGGTTGTTGAACTGGTTGTTGAAGTGTTTTTTGTTACCTCCCGCCCCCCCCCCCCCCCCCCCCCCCCCCCCCCCGGTTGTTGAAGTGTTTGGTGAACTGGTTACTGAACTGGTTGCTGAACTGGTTTTTGAACTGGTTTTTGAACTGGTTGTTGAACTGGTTGAACTGGTTGTTGAACTGGTTGTTGAACTGGTTGTTGAACTGGTTGTTGAACTGGTTGTTGAACTGGTTGAACTGGTTAGTGAACTGGTTGTTGAACTGGTTGTTGAAGTGTTTGGTGAACTGGTTAGTGAACTGGTTGGTGAACTGGTTAGTGAACTGGTTGGTGAACTGGCTGTTGAACTGTAAGTGTTAGTGTAAGGCAGGTATAAAGGCCTTCAGTTAATAAAGTCTCGACACCAGCAGGCGGGTCCAGTCAGCTGAACAGCTGTATTATTCCCGGGCACCGCTGGAGGGAGGTGAAGGCTTTGGGCTTAAAGACAGCTACTCGTCCCAGTCTTCACTAAAGGCTTCAGGAGGTCGGATGTACTGTCCAGTATAAACTCTATACACCACACATGCAGCAGATGTAGAGGTCAGGATAGAGGATTCCGGAGTTTTCTGTTCAGACTGTGATACAGCGACACGTGTGAACATAAATAGTAGGAGGATCTTACAGGTTTGCCACTGTGAGCACTTTCACCACTCGTGTGGTCATTCCCAACAAACACAACAGAGTTGAGCCCGGAACCACATAAAGCACTTACAGGACAATCACTGGAACATGGCAAGCCACCAAGAGCAACCTCCCCCAGCGCTACCCACAGTCCTCCAGCGTCTGCAGTAAAGCACAGATATATTGCACATGGAATTTTTAACCTTTCAGATTCACAGCATGACTACAGGTACAGGTACAGGTGCGCTATGGTTCTGTACATACATTTATTCTGACATCAGAGGTCATGGCCTCATACTGACTGACGAAACAAAATAAAAATACAATTAAATACGTTGAAACCTCAATCAACCACCAATTAACAATAACAACAACAATAATAATAACAACAATAACAATAATAATAATAATAAGACCAGAGTGATTGTCAGTAGAGTTTTGGTTGTGTGAATATTGACATCAAACTGTATTTGATAAAGGTTCTAGAATTTATTTCCGTTCATTCACTCGGAATATTTAGCCCTAAAACGGATTTTATTTGCAGTGGAACGTTCTCCCAGTCCGCCGCTCTTCACGGCTGGCTTTCTACATCAGCAGCAGAGCTGGAGAACAGATACATATCATATACATCATCATTCAAATCGAGGACATCAATAGCACGTCTGTGAGATACAATACAGCGTCAGAGTTATGATCATATCTATAACACTAATATTCATATTTACTGACCAGCAGGCACTTTTAGAGGCGTTTCAGGGCTTCACCATAGACCTACTCAATCTACTGTCTGCTGTCCAACGAGGCAACCGCTATATGCCCGACCCTCAGACCTCACAGCACAGTACGGTTCCTGTGTCCTAGGTTCCTTCGTCTGAGGTTCCGCTTCTTACTGTGTAGACTTTACAGGGACGTTCTGGCCAAAACAGCATTAAGTACCTTATTTATACCTGATGATCTGTTTCACAGCACTCAACCCTTCAGACTCAACGAACAGAATTCCTCCACATCTGCCAACACTCGTCCTGTGTCCACCCGTCTCCTGCCCTGTTCTCGGCTGGCCATTTTTCCCACTAATCTCCCGGTTTCAGAGCAATACAAATCACTGCGCAGGTCCAGAGATATCAGTAATGAGGAGACAGTCACAGAGGGGAAGACTGGAACACTGAACAGTGAGAGACCAGTTCCGATAATCCCATCCTAATTCTGGAAGAAGATATGTTCTTCAGTTCCATCACCACAATTCTCAAAACTAGAGTTAGAGACCCCCCACAGTGATTAAGGAATCCCACATCAAGCAGACCCCACCCTGGTGAGAGGTTTGGCCAGAGCGTCCCTGTAAGAACTTCCTCACCACCTGCTGACTTCCGTGTGAACGGAGAGGGAATCAAACTGGCAGACCTGCTCTACAAATCCACCACGAAGGAAATACACACTACACTACACGAGCTGAGCTACTGCTTCACGAGTCTCCATGTGGTTGACATACTCTGTACTTACGGCTGGTTGTAGAAAAATACCTCACAGCCTCTTTAGCTTCGGCGCTAGTCTGTCCGGCTTCAGGCGTTTATACAAGCGATGCTGAACATACTTAACACCACAGTCTGCAGGGGATGAACACCACAGTCTGCAGGGGATGAACACCACAGTCTGCAGGGGATGAACACCACAGTCTGCAGGGGATGAACACCACAGTCTGCAGATGAGACAATATCAAAAGGATGTTTTGGCACTTCTTACGATCAGTTCTGATGAACGGAGCTGGGTGGTCTAATACGGGAGTATACGGGTCACTTTAGGAGTTAGGGGGGGTAGTGGTTCCTATATGCCCTCTGGTCGTTTTCAGTACTTATGAAAAGCATTAGTTTTAGGTCACTGTTTTATAGGTGGGTGGAAGTGCTTGGACCATCCAGTCAAACTGGCTGACAAAGAGGAAAATCCGGAAATCCGGAATAAGTATAACTGGAATTGTAGCGGCTTCAGTTTTCTGAGTGCTATCTGTTTTATTAAAGCTTGAGCGCAAGGCTCCACAGGTGTCTCCTTGGTGTGAATTGGAATTTTTTTGGAACTGTGTCTGTCATGATTAGTGATTTGTGTCTTTACTTGGAGATCAGTGAGTAGCGCTTTAAGGCCCTACTCTGTCCTGGCTGTAGTCGGTCGAATCGGAGGGTTGGGCTTTTGGGGTAGGAGTCGTGTTGGGTGCAGCCAATCAGGCGCTCAGGTGGGCAGGTTGAGGTTGGCACTCTCGGCCTGGGGGCTGGACATGCGGATCTGCGAGCTGCTCTTGCTCAGGATGGACAGCTGCGTGCCCCCGTTCACCCCACTGCTCGCTAGCGAAGGGTGACGCTGCTGCTTCAGGTCCACAGCAAAGTACCTGTTCACCGTCCAGCTGCGCCATTTCCTCTTGATCTCCGACTGCACCTTCAGGCAGAAACTTGAAAAGGTCATTTTTTAATGGACTCAGCTGTCAGGGTACACGCGCTCTCCCACCTGCCCTGACTCCACACCCACTTCTCTACAGGTCACTCTCTAATGCATCACACAGGAAACACTTTCCAGCCTCCTCTTTATTTGTGTTGTCTTTGATGCGCAGCTGATCAGTGCAGTCGTGTTTGAAGGCCCTTTGACTCCAGTGGCCCTTTTACTCTGATCGCCAATAGAAGCTGCTGGTCAGTCACTGAACTCTGTGACCGTATATCATCAGTTCGACACTACGAGTGTCACACTGCACAGCATGAAGCCCAAGACAGAACTGAGGTTACTCTTATGATATACTTGCTGCTCACTAACCTCTAATCCACTGCTCTGTAATCATCTGCTCGCTTACTGGCTGTTCTGTAATCGTCTAATGGGGCTGCTCTCTAATTTTCTGCTCCCTAACCGACTGCTCGGTAAGCGACTGCTCTTTAATCAACTGCTCTATAATCTGCTGCTCTCTAACAGGCTGCTCTCTAACAGACAGCTCTCTAACAGACAGCTCTCTAACAGACAGCTCTCTAACAGGCTGCTCTCTAACAGGCTGCTCTCTAACAGGCTGCTCTCTAACAGGCTGCTCTCTAACAGACAGCTCTCTAACAGACAGCTCTCTAACAGACAGCTCTCTAACAGGCTGCTCTCTAACAGGCTGCTCTCTAACAGACAGCTCTCTAACAGGCTGCTCTCTAACAGACTGCTCTCTAACAGGCTGCTCTCTAACAGACAGCTCTCTAACAGGCTGCTCTCTAACAGGCTGCTCTCTAACAGACAGCTCTCTAACAGACAGCTCTCTAACAGGCTGCTCTCTAACAGACAGCTCTCTAACAGACAGCTCTCTAACAGGCTGCTCTCTAACAGACAGCTCTCTAACAGACAGCTCTCTAACAGACTGCTCTCTAACAGGCTGCTCTCTAACAGGCTGCTCTCTAACAGGCTGCTCTCTAACAGACAGCTCTCTAACAGGCTGCTCTCTAACAGGCTGCTCTCTAACAGACAGCTCTCTAACAGACAGCTCTCTAACAGACAGCTCTCTAACAGGCTGCTCTCTAACAGACAGCTCTCTAACAGACAGCTCTCTAACAGGCTGCTCTCTAACAGGCTGCTCTCTAACAGACAGCTCTCTAACAGGCTGCTTTCTAACAGACTGCTCTCTAACAGGCTGCTCTCTAACAGACTGCTCTCTAACAGACAGCTCTCTAACAGACAGCTCTCTAACAGACTGCTCTCTAACAGGCTGCTCTCTAACAGACAGCTCTCTAACAGACAGCTCTCTAACAGACAGCTCTCTAACGGGCTGCTCTCTAACAGACTGCTCTCTAACAGACTGCTCTCTAACAGACAGCTCTCTAACAGGCTGCTCTCTAACAGGCTGCTCTCTAACAGACTGCTCTCTAACAGACTGCTCTCTAACAGACAGCTCTCTAACAGGCTGCTCTCTAACAGGCTGCTCTCTAACAGGCTGCTCTCTAACAGACAGCTCTCTAACAGGCTGCTCTCTAACAGACAGCTCTCTAACAGACAGCTCTCTAACAGACTGCTCTCTAACAGACTGCTCTCTAACAGGCTGCTCTCTAACAGGCTGCTCTCTAACAGGCTGCTCTCTAACAGACTGCTCTCTAACAGACAGCTCTCTAACAGACAGCTCTCTAACAGGCTGCTCTCTAACAGGCTGCTCTCTAACAGACTGCTCTCTAACAGACTGCTCTCTAACAGGCTGCTCTCTAACAGTCTGCTCTCTAACAGGCTGCTCTCTAACAGACTGCTCTCTAACAGACTGCTCTCTAACAGACTGCTCTCTAACAGGCTGCTCTCTAACAGACTGCTCTCTAACAGACAGCTCTCTAACAGGCTGCTCTCTAACAGACAGCTCTCTAACAGGCTGCTCTCTAACAGACAGCTCTCTAACAGGCTGCTCTCTAACAGGCTGCTCTCTAACAGACTGCTCTCTAACAGACTGCTCTCTAACAGGCTGCTCTCTAACAGACAGCTCTCTAACAGACAGCTCTCTAACAGACTGCTCTCTAACAGACAGCTCTCTAACAGACTGCTTTCTAACAGTCTGCTCTCTAACAGGCTGCTCTCTAACAGACTGCTCTCTAACAGGCTGCTCTCTAACAGGCTGCTCTCTAACAGGCTGCTCTCTAACAGGCTGCTTTCTAACAGTCTGCTCTCTAACAGACAGCTCTCTAACAGGCTGCTCTCTAACAGGCTGCTCTCTAACAGACAGCTCTCTAACAGGCTGCTTTCTAACAGGCTGCTCTCTAACAGGCTGCTCTCTAACAGGCTGCTCTCTAACAGGCTGCTCTCTAACAGGCTGCTCTCTAACAGACAGCTCTCTAACAGGCTGCTCTCTAACAGACTGCTCTCTAACAGGCTGCTCTCTAACAGACTGCTCTCTAACAGGCTGCTCTCTAACAGACTGCTCTCTAACAGACTGCTCTCTAACAGGCTGCTCTCTAACAGGCTGCTCTCTAACAGACAGCTCTCTAACAGACAGCTCTCTAACAGACAGCTCTCTAACAGGCTGCTTTCTAACAGGCTGCTCTCTAACAGGCTGCTCTCTAACAGGCTGATCTCTAACAGACAGCTCTCTAACAGACTGCTCTCTAACAGACAGCTCTCTAACAGGCTGCTCTCTAACAGACTGCTCTCTAACAGGCTGCTCTCTAACAGACTGCTCTCTAACAGGCTGCTCTCTAACAGGCTGCTCTCTAACAGGCTGCTCTCTAACAGGCTGCTCTCTAACAGACAGCTCTCTAACAGACTGCTCTCTAACAGACTGCTCTCTAACAGGCTGCTCTCTAACAGACAGCTCTCTTACAGTCTGCTCTCTAACAGGCTGCTTTCTAACAGGCTGCTCTCTAACAGGCTGCTCTCTAACAGACTGCTCTCTAACAGACTGCTCTCTAACAGGCTGCTCTCTAACAGGCTGCTCTCTAACAGGCTGCTCTCTAACAGACTGCTCTCTAACAGACAGCTCTCTAACAGGCTGCTCTCTAACAGACTGCTCTCTAACAGACTGCTCTCTAACAGACAGCTCTCTAACAGGCTGCTCTCTAACAGACTGCTCTCTAACAGACTGCTCTCTAACAGACAGCTCTCTAACAGACAGCTCTCTAACAGGCTGCTCTCTAACAGGCTGCTCTCTAACAGACTGCTCTCTAACAGGCTGCTCTCTAACAGGCTGCTCTCTAACAGACTGCTCTCTAACAGGCTGCTCTCTAACAGACAGCTCTCTAACAGACAGCTCTCTAACAGGCTGCTCTCTAACAGGCTGCTCTCTAACAGACAGCTCTCTAACAGGCTGCTCTCTAACAGGCTGCTCTCTAACAGGCTGCTCTCTAACAGGCTGCTCTCTAACAGACTGCTCTCTAACAGACTGCTCTCTAACAGGCTGCTCTCTAACAGGCTGCTCTCTAACAGACTGCTCTCTAACAGACTGCTCTCTAACAGGCTGCTCTCTAACAGGCTGCTCTCTAACAGACTGCTCTCTAACAGGCTGCTCTCTAACAGGCTGCTCTCTAACAGACAGCTCTCTAACAGACTGCTCTCTAACAGGCTGCTCTCTAACAGGCTGCTCTCTAACAGGCTGCTCTCTAACAGACTGCTCTCTAACAGACTGCTCTCTAACAGTCTGCTCTCTAACAGGCTGCTCTCTAACAGACTGCTCTCTAACAGGCTGCTCTCTAACAGGCTGCTCTCTAACAGACTGCTCTCTAACAGACTGCTCTCTAACAGGCTGCTCTCTAACAGACTGCTCTCTAACAGGCTGCTCTCTAACAGGCTGCTCTCTAACAGGCTGCTCTCTAACAGACTGCTCTCTAACAGGCTGCTCTCTAACAGACTGCTCTCTAACAGACTGCTCTCTAACAGACTGCTCTCTAACAGGCTGCTCTCTAACAGACAGCTCTCTAACAGGCTGCTCTCTAACAGTCTGCTCTCTAACAGTCTGCTCTCTAACAGACTGCTCTCTAACAGTCTGCTCTCTAACAGGCTGCTCTCTAACAGACAGCTCTCTAACAGGCTGCTCTCTAACAGGCTGCTCTCTAACAGGCTGCTCTCTAACAGACTGCTCTCTAACAGACAGCTCTCTAACAGGCTGCTCTCTAACAGACAGCTCTCTAACAGACTGCTCTCTAACAGACAGCTCTCTAACAGACTGCTCTCTAACAGACTGCTCTCTAACAGGCTGCTCTCTAACAGACTGCTCTCTAACAGGCTGCTCTCTAACAGACTGCTCTCTAACAGACAGCTCTCTAACAGACAGCTCTCTAACAGACTGCTCTCTAACAGACTGCTCTCTAACAGACAGCTCTCTAACAGGCTGCTCTCTAATCAGCTGCTCGCTGCTCAGACTCAGCAGATAAAGATGAGGTGGATAAACACTGGAGTATTTAATCAATATAGTTCAGTGCAAATTGCAACTCAAAAAATTATGCTCATGGCCGTGTCTACCACGGAGGTCACTGAGATCACGTCACTGAGGACCTTCTACAGCTTGGGTAAAGATTTTAGGATCTATGATCCTAATAGATGACTGATTGATATCTGAGGCCAGATTTACAGAGATTGTAGTCTGAGACTGGATTTACCGAGGTTATTATATGAAACAGTATTTACAAAGATTATTATCTGACACTCAAATTTAAAGAGACTATAATCTGAGAACAGATTTAAAAATATTGTAATTATAAAGACTAAAACTGCATGCAATAAAAGGTCTAGGCAGTACAGTCAGGTTTAACTTCATATGTGACAGGCATTAAAGATCTTACCTCTCCATTCAGGAAGCAGTAAAGCACAGCCACCACAAAGCCCTGCAGGGAACCAGAAGGAGAATAAGTTTAACCAGTGGTCAGTGATAACAGATCTGCTGGTCTGTGGTGCTGCAGTTTTCCTAGCCCTGTGTGATCTATTCTGAGCAGACACTGCATCATTTCCTGGCCTTCAGTGTGCACAGTTCTCTGATGAACGAGTGGAAGGTCTGTACTGTTCTCCAGTGAACGAGTGGAAGGTCTGTACTGTTCTCCAGTGAACGAGTGGAAGGTCTGTACTGTTCTCCAGTAAGCGAGTGGAAGGTCTGTACTGTTCTCCAGTAAGCGAGTGGAAGGCCTATGCTGGTGGTTCTCCGGAGAGGAGATGGAGCTCAGTAATGTGTGTCTACACTTTTGAACATGACTCCACACTAATCAGCCGTCACTAAACAGAGGTGGGGCCAAAGCGTGCTGGGCTTACCTGGAAGGATCCGAGGCCCAATTCGAACACCAGGCGCTCCCTCTTGCTGACGTCCTCAGGGGAGAAGGCAAACACTGTGTAATGGATGCCGAACAGAGGGATGAGCAGCAGCGTGGAGCGAGCCAGCCTCCTGTAACGCACACCACAACGTCCAGCCCATTAGCCCAAAGCTTGACTCAACCGATCAGCCAGCACAACAAAAGGAGGCTGCAGTAATGAGGAGTTACAGAATGTGGCGATATCACACGTCTCCTCCTCCCCGGAGCGATATCGCTGAACAAACTGCAGCAGCACACGGGACTCACACCAACGACACGACCACACAGTGTGGGATTCCAGTGTAATAACACTTCCCAGCCATCAGCTCACACAGCCGGGACCTCTCTGTAAGTCTGGGGGTCCTAAATAGTGAGCCCACCCTGGGTTTTAACCTCCAAGGTAAGACCTCCTCCCTTCTGAGCCAGACATGAATCTACAGAAGAGAATATTTACACTAAAACTGGCTTCACAGATCAAACAAGAAAATCAGGCTGCACATTTAAACTTCTGGTGAGCACCAGATATTATCAAACACCATGTTTTTAAGGCTGGGTACGGGGAGCTCATTTAAACGGTAACGGGTGTTTAAACACTGTAACGGGACTGTTCGGGCCGGCCCGGTAAACCCAGAGCTCGAAGAACTGAGAGGAGAAGGAGGAGAGAAGCTGGAGGAGAGAAGCTGGAGAAGAAGCGTTATCTAGACGGAGCAGTACCGTTCCCATACCTTTGAAATCCCAGATGAACTAAGGCATGCAGCACAACAGCACTGGAGATCACATGACTATAAACACATGACAGTGTGATGGGACACGCCCACACCCTCAGACATGTGATAATTACACATACACAAAGACATGCACACACACACACACACATACACTCACACTCATACACACACTCACTCACACACACACACACACTCACTCACTCACTCACTCACTCACTCACACACATACACTCACACTCATACACAAACTCACTCACACACACACACTCACACACACACACACACACTCACTCACTCACTCACTCACACACATACACTCACACTCATACACACACTCACTCACTCACACACACACACACTCACTCACTCACACACACACACACACACACACTCACACACATACACTCACACTCATACACACACTCACTCACTCACACACACACACTCACTCACTCACACTCACACACATACACTCACACTCATTCATACACACACACACTCACGCTCACACACATGCAAACACTCACAAACACACACAGACACACACACGCACACACTCACACACACACACACACACACACACACACACACACACACACACACACTCACACACACATACATACACACCCACACACACACAAACACACCTACGCTCACACACACACAGAAACACATACACACACACACACACACAGACACACACTCACATTCTCACACACACACATGCACGCACACATACACTCACACTCATACACACACTCACTCACTCACACTCACACACATACACTCACTCACTCACACACACACTCACACACATACACTCACACATACACTCACACTCATACACACACATACACTCACACACACACACGCACACATACACTCACACACACTCACACACACACACACACACACACACATACATACACACACACACAAACACACCTACGCTCACACACACACAGAAACACATACACACACACACAGACACACATACACACAATCACATTCTCACACACACACATGCACGCACACATACACTCACACTCATACACACACTCACTCACACTCACACACATACACTCACTCACACACATGCACTCACACTCATACACACGCATACACACATGCACGCACACATACACTCACACTCATACACATACACTCACACTCACACACACGCTCTCACACACTCACACACACAAACACACCTATGCTCACACACACACACATACACTCACACTCATACACACACACTCACTCACTCACATTCACACACATACACTCACACTCATACACACACACACATACACACATACACACACACACACATAAATACACTCACACTCATACACACACACACATACACACATACACACACACACACATACATACACTCACACTCATACACACACACACACATACACACATACACATGCACACAAACACACTTACAGGGTGATGGCAGAAAGCTCTGACATCCTGCATGAATGCTGGACAGCCTGTGTTGGCTCACTGAAGCATTTCTGTGCACAGCTGCTAAACACCACAAAGACAACACAGCAAAGACAGCAAACACCTATTTAGACAGAACACCTGTACACACGCACTTACACACTCACTCACACCTGTACACACGCACTTACACACTCACACCTGTACACACGCACTTACACACTCACACATACACACTCACACCTGTACACACACACGCACATACACACTCACTCACACCTGTACACACGCACTTACACGCTCACTCACACCTGCACACACACATACACACTCACTCACACCTGTACACATACACGCACATACACACTCACTCACACCTGTACACACACACACACGCACATACACACTCACTTACACCTGTACACAAGCACTTACACACTCACTCACACCTGTACACACACACGCACATACATACTCACACCTGTACACACACACGCACATACACACTCACTCACACCTGTACACACTCACTCACATCTGTACACACACGCACATACACACTCACTATTACCTGTACACACACACACGCACATACACACTCACACCTGTACACACACACACGCACACTCACACCTGTACACACACACGCACATACACACACACATGTACACACGCACTTACACACTCACTCACACCTGTACACACGCACATACACACTCACTCACACCTGTACACACGCACATACACACTCAAACACACCTGTACACACGCACATACACACTCACTCTTACCTGTACACACACACGCACATACACACTCACTCACTCACACCTGTACACACGCACATACACACTCACTCACACATGTACACACGGACTTACGCACTCACTCACATACACACTCACTCTTACCTGTACACACACATGCACATACACACTCACTCACACCTGTACACACACACATACACACTCACTCACACCTGTACACACACACTTACTCACACCTGTACACACACACATACACACTCACTCACACCTGTACACACACACCTACACACTCACTCACACCTGCACACACACACACATATACACACTTACTCACACCTGTACGCGCACTTACACACTCACTCACACCTGTACACATGCACATACACACTCACTCACACCTGTACACACACATACACACTCACTCACACCTGTACACATACACACTCACTCACACCTGTACACACACACACACGCACATACACACTCACTAACACCTGTACACACACACGCACATGCACACTCACTCACACCTGTACACACGCACTCACTCACACCTGTACACACACACGCACATACACACTCACTCACACCTGTACACACACACACGCACATACACACTCACTCACACCTGTACACACACGCACATGCACACTCACTCACACCTGTACACACGCACTCACTCACACACGTACACACACACACACGCACATACACACTCACTCACACCTGTACACACACACGCACATACACACTCACTCACACCTGTACACACACACATACACACTCACTCACACACGCACATACACACTCACTCACACCTGTACACACACATACACACTCACTCACACCTGTACACACACACCTACACACTTACTCACACCTGCACACACACGCACATACACACTCACTCACTCACACCTGTACACACGCACATACACACTCACTCACACATGTACACACGGACTTACGCACTCACTCACATACACACTCACTCTTACCTGTACACACACATGCACATACACACTCACTCACACCTGTACACACACACATACACACTCACTCACACCTGTATACACACACACTTACACCTGTACACACACACATACACACTCACTCACACCTGTACACACACACATACACACTCACTCACACCTGTACACACACACCTACACACTTACTCACACCTGCACACACACACACATACACACTTACTCACACCTGTACACACACACATACACACTTACTCACACCTGTACACACACACACCTACACACTTACACCTGTACACACACACATACACACTCACTCACACCTGTACACACACACACATACACACTTACTCACACACATACACACTTACTCACACCTGTACACACACACATACACACTCACTCACACCTGTACACACACACACACACACACACTTACTCACACCTGTACACACTCACTCACACCTGTACACACACACATACACACTCACTCACACCTGTACACACACACATACACACTCACACACACTCTTACCTGTACACTCACACGCACATACACACTCACACACACCTGTACACACACACATACACACTCACTCACATCTGTATACACACACATACACACTTACTCACACCTGTACACACTGTACATACACACACATACACACCTGTACACACACACACATACACACTTACTCACACACATACACACTTACTCACACCTGTACACACACACATACACACTCACTCACACCTGTACACACACACACACACTTACTCACACCTGTACACACACACACACACACTTACTCACACCTGTACACACACACATACACACTCACTCACACCCACACACTCACACACACTTGTACACATGCACATACACACTCACTCACACCTGTACACACACACATACACACTCACTCACACCTGTACACACACATACACACTCACTCACACCTGTACACACTCACAAATACACACCTGCACACACGCACATACACACTCACACCTGTACACACTCACAAATACACACCTGTACACACACACATACACACTCACACCTGTACACACTCACAAATACACACCTGTACACACGCACATACTCACTCACACCTGTACACACTCACAAATACACACCTGTACACACGCACATACACACTCACACCTGTACACACGCACTAACACCTGTACTCACAAACACACTCACACCTGTACACACACACATACACACTCACACCTGTACACACACACACACTCACACCTGTACACACGCACATACACACTCACTAACACCTGTACTCACAAACACACTCACACCTGTACACACACACACTCACACCTGTACACACACACATACACACTCACACCTGTACACACACACATACTCACTCACACCTGTACACACGCACATACACACTCACAAACCTGTACATTCACACCCACCTGTACACACATACACACTCACACCTGTACACACGCACATACACACTCACTCACACCTGTACACTCACTCACACCTGTACACCTGCACATACACACTCACACACACCTGTACACACGCACACACAAGTATAGACAGTTTCCAGCAACATTCAGCCTCAAGGCCTCGTGACCTCTGACACGTATGTCCATCATTACTGTAACATACTAGGGTTAGGGTTAGGGTTAGGGTTGTGTGGACAAACGCGTTTGGACACCTATTCTAATTACTGGATTTGGGTTTTAAGCCACATCCACTTCTAGTAGCCATATACAACCACGGATGTGAATTACACTGTGTGCAATGCTGAGCAGCAGTTTGGAGAAGAACTCTTTCCTGTTCCAGCAGGACTGTGTCCCTGTGCACAAAGCCAGATCCACATAAACATGGACTGACTCCAGTGGCCTGCAGAGTCCTGACATCCTCAACTCCACTGAACACTTTTTTAACGATAATCTGACTACAGGAGCCGGTGCAGACACTGCAGAGTTCCAGGTCTGCTGTGATGTTCAAGGTGCTCTGTTGGAATAACGCGGAATAAGGTCACGCTAATCTAACCCCTTTCACCTTTTATCCAGTCTTTCAGGAGAACAGATCCATCACAGGGTTCTGAATCAGAAGAACGTTCCATCCTTGGTTGGTGTAGCTTAACAGATAACACCACTATCCGCCAGGGAGCACCCACCACATGTGGGAGGTTGGAGTTTTAATCCTGGTCTGGGTGACTAGGCTGTGCTACACCAATAAGAGTCCCTGGGCAAGACTCCTAACGCTACACTGGCCTCCCTGTCATATGATTAACCCTGTAAGGCGCTCTGGATAAGAGCCTCAGCTACACGCCGTAAATGTAATGTAGCTCTCATCACACACGACAATCACTACTCAGTCTACAGAGAGCTGCCTATATCCGCCAATCAAACCCAACATACCATCAGCCAGAGGCCCCCTGTGGTAAAGAGAGTGAGAGTGGTGTTTCCATGACGATCAAGACATCCCAACTTACAGGTAAATGCTGGACTCATTCCCTCCAACATCCGGTGACTGCAACTTCTGGACAAGGATGATGATGATCCCGATGAAGAGCACAAAGTTAATCTGATGAGATGAAGAATAAGGAGGTTAGTGATTACAGTGGCCGAAGGACGGACCACCTGTACTAGCTGACCGTGCAGGCTAGATGACCACATGGACCAACACATCTACAGAACTCTACAGACCAATCAGGGAGCTTGTAAACAGAAATGTGGCTGTACTTCCGGGTGGGCTTTCACTCCAACAGCTCCAACTGCCGAGAGTCTGAACCAGTCCATATCCTGATCCACCACATCTACTCCTGATGTACACAGTATGGTACTCCTCCATATCTCCACCTCTAATATATATTTAGTGGTGTAGAAACTTTGATCTCTTTTTCTGCACAGTGTAAAAGCTCTAGCTCTCCTTTCAGGTTAGTGAATATTCATGATGGACCGACCAATAGAATCGCTCCAAACCTGCTTAGTGATAAACCTTGTTCTATCAGCTCCACTGCAGGGTAAGGAAGCTGCTCCATCCTCCTGTACAGCTCCACTCTGGAGGGGTTTAAGGTGGACTGGATAATTCCATTCTGGAGGGGTTTAAGGTGGACTGGATAATTCCATTTGGAGGGTTTAAGGAGGACTGGATAATTCTATTCTGGAGGGGTTTAAGGTGGACTGGATAATTCTCTTTGGAGGGTTTAAGGAGGACTGGATAACGAGGGCTAGTTTATAGTTTGGTGTAACTTTCATTCTACAGTACAGCTATCAGATTAATAGAAGGAGAACCTGTTATGAGGAGAACCTGCTATCTAAACTACTGTGCTGTATTCCACAGTATGTAATGGATGTACTTCCATTTTGCCTGTTTTCCATTTAGGCTTCCTAAAGCAGGTAGAGCTGCTGTATTAGCCTCACTGAGGATCCTCTGTGTGTGCTAACGTTATCAGCTGAAGCTAATCCCAGTGTAGTGAATCCTTTACTCTCCAGATGGAGATGAAGTTCCACCAGCACTATGATACTCCAGTAAGAGCTCCAGAGTGTAAGCTAGGACGGGGTGATGATGTTCTGATCCATATGTTGAGTTATTTTAGAACTAGAACTATTTTTCCATGTTAAATTCAGCATTTGTTGTGTCCCTGAGGAGAACATTCCTAAAACATTCCAAGAAGAAAATGACAGAAGACCAAACAGGGCGTCTAACGGCTGGAGATGAGCTGGACCTCCAGGCTGATCTCACCAGCAATCAGTGTGTAACATTCAGATGCCTGGGCGATTGGAATATTATCAGGAATGATGATAATGGAACCTGAAACATCTCAGTACCACACGTGTGCTGTTCTTCAGTACTGACTGCACACGGAGTCTCTGATTTCACTCAGATAAACTCCTTAAAGTCCTTACCATGATAGAAGCCACGACAGGCCCCTTGATCACCCACCAGAGGGCAGTGTTGTCATTCATATCCCAGCAGCTGCAGCAAGAGAGAACATCAGTGTTCAGTGTGTTAATTGAGGCCGTGCTGGCAGACCCACATCCCTGAATCACGACCTGCCTTCCCCCAGAGGACAAACCTGCCCACAACCACCTACTCCCAGCTTAAAGTACCAGACTGACAAGCAGGAGGGAGGGGCACTCCTGTCCACCGCAGTGAGACCTACCCAGAGTCGTCAAAGTGCAGCCGCAGCACCGCCCAGATAGTCACACAGATGGTCGGAGTCCCTGCAGCACAACACAAACAGGCTGTTATCAGTCTGTCCTGCTTTACCGCTACTACAGATCAGCACCACAAGGTCAGTGAAGGTCAGTTACTGACCCCACCTGTTAAACACCACACCTGCTGTAACCTGAGGAGGTGTTTAATACAACTAGTGTACAATCAGTCAATCAATAATAGCAAAACAACAACAATAAGAAAAAAAATAATTATTAATATTGTTGTTGTTTTATTGTTGTTGTGATTATTCTTATTACTACTATTATATACTATAGTTTTAAAGTTATTATTATTTGTAGTAGTATTTAAAACATATCTGAAATATCTGGAGAACATGACGAGTCATATATGAACTCCATCTTTGCTGGACATATCACCATCCACTTTACCATACTAGCAGTATTTGACTACAGTATTTGAGCTGTGTTCTGATTGGCTGTCCTGTATTGTGCCTTAGGTTGTCACACTCCTAAAGAGGTTGAGTGGGCGGGGCTAACCTGCTGTACAGGTGGACGTGTGTATGAAGGTGTGGCATGTGAAGCAGATTGTCTCAGGTGTTTCTCAGTGTCTGGGAACTACACTACACTCGTCTGTGATGAGGGTCATCTGAAGGGACGCAGCTCACCCCAGCCAATGATGGTGTACCAGTAGAAGTATCTCCTCTCTGGGAAGAAGGTTTCCACCAGCAGAGTGAAGAGATACAGGCCTTCGATGAAGAGCCAGAAGTAGTTGGACATGACGCAGTAGTGGAAGAACACCATCACTGCTTTACAGGCCACCTAGAGAATTTATAGACTTAATTATTAATTAGTTTCCCTTTAAAGTCCTCCTTTATTAAAGGGC
The DNA here is from genome assembly GCA_024036415.1 of Prochilodus magdalenae. Lineage (NCBI taxonomy): Eukaryota > Metazoa > Chordata > Actinopteri > Characiformes > Prochilodontidae > Prochilodus > Prochilodus magdalenae. The sequence continues at coordinate 74,176 of JAMWET010005147.1, forward strand.
TAATAATAACAGGTACAGCGCCTGTAACGTGGTTTATCCCAAATGGATCACGGTTATATGGTTATGATGAAGTTCATATCCACCCTGACCCCTAAAATAACACACGGTTCTACACAGACACACGGTTCTCTCGTACCATAGCATTTCAGGGCTGACTACAGTTCTAACAGACTCGGGAAACTGAAGAACCATGCTCGGTTCCCTAAGGAACCTTTCAATGTGTAACTCTTTTTTCTGTGAATGAGATCTGCAAGTGTGAAGAACTCCTATAGAACCTGTAATATGATGGTTCTATACCAGGTTTTTACCTAGAACTGTGCATGCGAGGCAGGAACCATTCAGGATCCATTATAGTGAAGAGTGCAGTACACCATTCATCCATGTTCAGTGTAATAGCCGCAAGATCATGCTCATCAATCACTCCCTGATCTAATCAGGCCAGGTGATGTCATCGTAATGGCCTCTGATTGGCTGCCGGGCTGAACTCGGAGCCCTCGGTCAGGTGTATTATGAGAGCTGAACAGGTGCTGAGAATGTAATGCAGCACTAATGAAATATTTCCGTGGTCTGCTGAACTCCGCTACAGTGTTGATCACGGCTGGGTTTCAGACTCGGACCGGACCAGCAGAGCAGGCCACTGCTCTCTCCAGGCGGTGTCACACTCCCCTCTGATTCAAACACCAGTAGAGGAGTGGTCCTCCCAGGGCAGCAAGTTTGGCCTTAAGTGGGACATGAGGTCCAGTTAAACAGTGTGCTGGAAATTTTGTGTGTTTTGTTTGTTTGTTTACAATAAAACACACAAACAAAACACACAAACAATTGATACAAACAAAACAATGTTAATAATCAAAAACTTACAATAAAAAACACATACAAACAAAACACAAAAACAAAACATTCATTTCATTTGAGTTGTGTTTGTGAGATTTGTTTGTGAGTTTTGTTTGTGAGATTTGTTTGTGAGATTTGTTTGTGAGTTTTGTTTGTGAGTTTTGTTTGTGAGATTTGTTTGTGAGTTTTGTTTGTGAGTTTTGTTTGTGAGTTTTGTTTGTGAGTTTTGTTTGTGTCTGTTCAGATTGTTTTGTTATTAGCATTACTAGCATTGTTTTTTATGCCTAGCGGAAATGCATGTAAATTTGAGCATACTGTTTTAACAACCTGAACAAATTATCAAATGTATTTAAATTATTTAACCTATAAAATATACAGTATATTATTAAGTCATAACATCAGTAATAGTATAGAAAATAAAAATGACCCCTAGTGGCCCCTAGTGGCCGCTTCAGTGAAGGACAGAAAATCATATATATAATAAGTGACATAAGATGAATGAGGACTCAGTCGGCTCTCTGAGTAGTGTACTGTAGTCTAGTGTACTGTAGTCTAGTGTACTGTACTTTAGTGTAGTGCACTGTAGTGTAGTGCACTGTAGTGTAGTGCACTGTAGTGTACTGTAATTCACTGTAGTGCACTGTAGTGTATTGTGTCGTGGTGTACTGTAGGCTAGTGTACTGTAGTATACTGGAGTGTGCTGTAGTGTACTGTACCGTACTGTAGTGCACTGTAGTGTACTGTACTGTACTGTACTGTACTGTATTGTGTCGTGGTGTACTGTTGGCTAGTGTACTGTAGTATACTGGAGTGTGTTGTAGTGTACTGTAGGTTAGTGTACTGTAGTATACTGTAGTATGCTGTAGTCTAGTGTACTGGAGTGTGTTGTAGTGTACTGTAGGCTAGTGTACTGTAGTGTGTTGTAGTGTACTGTAGGTTAGTGTACTGTAGTATACTGTAGTATGCTGTAGTCTAGTGTACTGGAGTGTGTTGTAGTGTACTGTAGGTTAGTGTACTGTAGTATACTGTAGTATGCTGTAGTCTAGTGTACTGGAGTGTGCTGTAGTGTACTGTAGGTTAGTGTACTGTAGTATACTGTACTGTACTGTATTGTGTTGTGGTGTACTGTTGGCTAGTGTACTGTAGTATACTGGAGTGTGTTGTAGTGTACTGTAGGCTAGTGTACTGTAGTATACTGTAGTATGCTGTAGTCTAGTGTACTGGAGTGTGTTGTAGTGTACTGTAGGTTAGTGTACTGTAGTATACTGTAGTATGCTGTAGTCTAGTGTACTGGAGTGTGCTGTAGTGTACTGTAGGTTAGTGTACTGTAGTATACTGTAGTATGCTGTACTGGAGTGTGTTGTAGTGTACTGTAGGTTAGTGTACTGTAGTATACTGTAGTATGCTGTAGTCTAGTGTACTGGAGTGTGCTGTAGTGTACTGTAGGTTAGTGTACTGTAGTATACGGTACTGTACTGTACTGTATTGTGTCGTGGTGTACTGTTGGCTAGTGTACTGTAGTATACTGGAGTGTGTTGTAGTGTACTGTAGGCTAGTGTACTGTAGTATACTGTAGTATGCTGTAGTCTAGTGTACTGGAGTGTGTTGTAGTGTACTGTAGGTTAGTGTACTGTAGTATACTGTAGTATGCTGTAGTCTAGTGTACTGGAGTGTGCTGTAGTGTACTGTAGGCTAGTGTACTGTAGTATACTGTAGTATGCTGTAGTCTAGTGTACTGGAGTGTGTTGTAGTGTACTGTAGGTTAGTGTACTGTAGTATACTGTAGTATGCTGTAGTCTAGTGTACTGGAGTGTGCTGTAGTGTACTGTAGGTTAGTGTACTGTAGTATACGGTACTGTACTGTACTGTAGTGTGTCGTGGTGTACTGTTGGCTAGTGTACTGTATTATACTGGAGTGTGTTGTAGTGTACTGTAGGCTAGTGTACTGTAGTATACTGTAGTATGCTGTAGTCTAGTGTACTGGAGTGTGCTGTAGTGTACTGTACTGTAGTGTACTGTAGTCTAGGGTACTGGAGTGTGCTGTAGTGTACTGTAGGTTAGTGTACTGTAGTATACTGTACTGTACTGTTGGCTAGTGTACTGTAGTATACTGTACTGTACTGTATTGTGTTGTGGTGTACTGTAGGCTAGTGTACTGTAGTATGGCTAGTGTAGTCTAGGGTACTGGAGTGTGCTGTAGTGTACTGTAGGTTAGTGTACTGTAGTATACTGTACTGTACTGTATTGTGTCGTGGTGTACTGTTGGCTAGTGTACTGTAGTATACTGTACTGTACTGTATTGTGTTGTGGTGTACTGTAGGCTAGTGTACTGTAGTATACTGTAGTATGCTGTAGTCTAGTGTACTGGAGTGTGCTGTAGTGTACTGTACTGTAGTGTACTGTAGTCTAGGGTACTGTACTGTACAGATAGATGTAACTAAAAGGCCTCACCGTGTGGACAAAGCAGTGGTCACTGTCCTCCTCAGCATAGAGT
>JAMWET010005147.1:82500-90000 GCA_024036415.1 Prochilodus magdalenae
GCAGTTGGAAATCTCAGAACATGCGGAGTGCATCTGTAACAGTGCACAGGACAATAAACACAAAAATAAACAACACCACTGCATGAAACTAAAATTGAAACAGCATGAAGATCACTGTAGCCATGTGGAAGTTAAACTAGCATAGTGTTCAAAGGTCCCTACAGGGACAACGTTCAGGTGATGGTTCAGGCGCAGAATTCCTCCTCACCGGGTCCACCTTGAAGCCTGAATGCTGTCTGCAGCTTTGTCCATGTTGTTGATTAGTATGTACAGTCTGACCTCTGAGTAACTGTACAAATAACATTTATGTCTTTTTAAGGTCACAGTGTCAGCAGGTCTGCAGGATTCCACCTCAGCACACTTCCAGCAGCAGCATATCTGCTCTCTCCTCAGCAGACCAACCCATTAACTACTAGAACCACATGTACAGTGAGCCTTGGCATGGAGCCTTTACCCGCTGAGCCACAGCCACAAGAGTAAATAAGAGTGCATCAGAATGCATTGGAGTGTATCAGAGCATATAGTAGTGTATAAAAGTGTATTCGAGTTTATCAGAGCATAAAAGAGTGCATCAGAGCGTGTAAGAGAGTATCACAGTGTATCAGACCGTGTACGAACATAACTGAGTGTATTAGACCGTATAAGAGTGGATCAGAGTCCATCAGAGTGTATAAGAGTGTAAAGGAGTATATCAGAGTGTATACGAGAGTATCAGGGCTTATTCGAGCCTATAAGAGGGGATCAGAGTGTATTAGTGTGTATACGAGGCTATCAGCATGTATAGAAGTGTATTAGTGTGTATAATAGTGTTTCAGTGTGATTAAAAGTGTTTCACAGTCTATAAGAGTCTATAAGAGCGTATAAGAGTGGATCAGAGTGTATTAGTGTGTGTTAGAGTGTATCAGACGTTATGACAGTATCAGAGTATAAGAGAGTGTCAGAGCATATAAGAGTGTATTAGAGTGTATAAGATTGTTTCAGTGTGACTATGAGTGTTTCAGAGTCTATAAGAGGGAAACTGAGTGTATCGGAGTGTATAGGGGTGTATAAGAGTGTATCGGAGTGTTTAGGGGTGTGTAAGAGTGTATAGGGGTGTATAAGAGTGTATCTGACTGTATAGGTGGGTGTATAGGGGAGTGTAAGAGTGTATAGGGGTGTGTAAGTGTGTATCAGAGTGTATAGGGGGGTGTAAGAGTGTATCGGAGTGTTTAGGGGTGTGTAAGAGTGTATAGGGGTGTATAAGAGTGTATCTGACTGTATAGGTGGGTGTATAGGGGTGTGTAAGAGTGTATAGGGGTGTGTAAGTGTGTATCAGAGTGTATAGGGGGGTGTAAGAGTGTATCGGAGTGTTTAGGAGTGTGTAAGAGTGTATAGGGGTGTATAAGAGTGTATCTGAGTGTATAGGGGTGTGTAAGCGTGTATAGGGGTGTATAAGAGTGTATCTGAGTGTATAGGGGTGTGTAAGAGTGTATCGGAGTGTATAGGGGTGTGTAAGAGTGTATAGGGGTGTATAAGAGTGTATAAGAGTGTATAGGAGTGTGTAAGAGTGTATAGGGGTGTATAAGAGTGTATCGGAGTGTTTAGGGGTGTGTAAGAGTGTATAGGGGTGTATAAGAGTGTATCTGAGTGTATAGGGGTGTGTAAGCGTGTATAGGGGTGTATAAGAGTGTATCTGACTGTATAGGTGGGTGTATAGGGGTGTGTAAGAGTGTATAGGGGTGTGTAAGTGTGTATCAGAGTGTATAGGGGGGTGTAAGAGTGTATCGGAGTGTTTAGGGGTGTGTAAGAGTGTATAGGGGTGTATAAGAGTGTATCTGACTGTATAGGTGGGTGTATAGGGGTGTGTAAGAGTGTATAGGGGTGTGTAAGTGTGTATCAGAGTGCATTGGGGGGTGTAAGAGTGTATTGGAGTGTTTAGGAGTGTGTAAGAGTGTATAGGGGTGTATAAGAGTGTATCTGAGTGTATAGGGGTGTGTAAGCGTGTATAGGGGTGTATAAGAGTGTATCTGAGTGTATAGGGGTGTGTAAGAGTGTATCGGAGTGTATAGGGGTGTATAAGAGTGTATCTGAGTGTATAGGGGTGTGTAAGAGTGTATCGGAGTGTATAGGGGTGTATAAGAGTGTATCTGACTGTATAGGGGTGTGTAAGAGTGTATCGGAGTGTTTAGGAGTGTGTAAGAGTGTATAGGGGTGTATAAGAGTGTATCTAACTGTATAGGGGTGTGTAAGAGTGTATCAGAGTGTATAGGGGTGTGTAAGAGTGTATCGGAGTGTTTAGGAGTGTGTAAGAGTGTATAGGGGTGTATAAGAGTGTATCTAACTGTATAGGGGTGTGTAAGCGTGTATAGGGGTGTATAAGAGTGTATCTGAGTGTATAGGGGTGTGTAAGCGTGTATAGGGGTGTATAAGAGTGTATCTGAGTGTATAGGGGTGTGTAAGAGTGTATCGGAGTGTATAGGGGTGTATAAGAGTGTATCTGAGTGTATAGGGGTGTGTAAGAGTGTATCGGAGTGTATAGGGGTGTATAAGAGTGTATCTGACTGTATAGGGGTGTGTAAGAGTGTATCGGAGTGTTTAGGAGTGTGTAAGAGTGTATAGGGGTGTATAAGAGTGTATCTAACTGTATAGGGGTGTGTAAGAGTGTATCGGAGTGTATAGGGGTGTATAAGAGTGTATCTGAGTGTATAGGGGTGTGTAAGAGTGTATCGGAGTGTATAGGGGTGTATAAGAGTGTATCTGACTGTATAGGGGTGTGTAAGAGTGTATCGGAGTGTTTAGGAGTGTGTAAGAGTGTATAGGGGTGTATAAGAGTGTATCTAACTGTATAGGGGTGTGTAAGAGTGTATCAGAGTGTATAGGGGTGTGTAAGAGTGTATCGGAGTGTTTAGGAGTGTGTAAGAGTGTATAGGGGTGTATAAGAGTGTATCTAACTGTATAGGGGTGTGTAAGCGTGTATAGGGGTGTATAAGAGTGTATCGGAGTGTATAGGGGTGTGTAAGAGTGTATCGGAGTGTATAGGGGTGTGTAAGAGTGTATCGGAGTGTATAGGGGTGTATAAGAGTGTATCGGAGTGTTTAGGAGTGTGTAAGAGTGTATAGGGGTGTATAAGAGTGTATCTGAGTGTATAGGGGTGTATAAGAGTGTATCTGAGTGTATAGGGGTGTGTAAGCGTGTATAGGGGTGTATAAGAGTGTATCGGAGTGTATAGGGGTGTATAAGAGTGTTTCGGAGTGTATAGGGGTGTATAAGAGTGTATCGGAGTGTTTAGGAGTGTGTAAGAGTGTATAGGGGTGTATAAGAGTGTATCGGAGTGTTTAGGAGTGTGTAAGAGTGTATAGGGGTGTATAAGAGTGTATCAGAGTGTATAGGGGTGTGTAAGAGTGTATCGGAATGTTTAGGAGTGTGTAAGAGTGTATAGGGGTGTATAAGAGTGTATCTGACTGTATAGGGGTGTGTAAGAGTGTATCGGAGTGTTTAGGAGTGTGTAAGAGTGTATAGGGGTGTATAAGAGTGTATCTGAGTGTATAGGGGTGTGTAAGCGTGTATAGGGGTGTATAAGAGTGTATCGGAGTGTATAGGGGGGTGTATAGGGGTGTGTAAGAGTGTATCGGAGTGTATAGGGGGTGTATAAGAGTGTATCTTACTGTATAGGGGGTGTATAGGGGTGTGTAAGAATGTATAGGGGTGTGTAAGTGTGTATAAGAGTGTATAGGGGGGTGTAAGAGTGTATAGGGGTGTATAAGAGTGTATCTGACTGTATAGGGGGGTGTATAGGGGTGTATAAGAGTGTATCGGAGTGTATAGGGGTGTGTAAGCGTGTATCGGATTGTTTAGGGGTGTGTAAAAGTGTATAGGGGTGTATAAGAGTGTATCTGACTGTATAGGTGGGTGTATAGGAGTGTGTAAGAGTGTATAGGGGTGTGTATAAGTGTATCAGAGTGTATAGGGGGGTGTAAGAGTGTATAGGGGTGTATAAGAGTATATTGGAGTGTATAGGGGTGTGTAAGAGTGTATTGGGGTGTATAAGAGTATATCGGAGTGTATAGGGGTGTGTAAGAGTGTATAGGGGTGTATAAGAGTATATCGGAGTGTATAGGGGTGTGTAAGAGTGTATCGGAGTGTATAGGGGTGTGTAAGAGTATATCGGAGTGTATAGGGGTGTATAAGAGTATATCGGAGTGTATAGGGGTGTGTAAGAGTGTATAGGGGTGTGTAAGAGTATATCGGAGTGTATAGGGGTGTATAAGAGTATATCTGAGTGTATAGGGGTGTGTAAGAGTGTATTGGGGTGTATAAGAGTATATCGGAGTGTATAGGGGTGTATAAGAGTGTATCGGAGTGTATAGGGGTGTGTAAGCGTGTATAGGGGTGTATAAGAGTGTATCGGAGTGTATAGGGGTGTGTATGGTGTATAGGGGTGTGTAAGAGTGTATCGGAGTGTATAGGGGTGTGTAAGAGTATATCGGAGTGTATAGGGGTGTGTAAGAGTGTATTGGGGTGTATAAGAGTATATCGGAGTGTATAGGGGTGTGTAAGAGTGTATAGGGGTGTATAAGAGTATATCGGAGTGTATAGGGGTGTGTAAGAGTGTATTGGGGTGTATAAGAGTATATCGGAGTGTATAGAGGTGTGTAAGAGTGTATCGGAGTGTATAGGGGTGTGTATGGTGTATAGGGGTGTGTAAGAGTGTATCAGAGTGTGTGGTTGGTGGTTTATAACACAGGAATGTTTATTCAGTTTCACAGAACTTCAGAACCAGCGAGCGGTTGAATCTTTTATGGAACTTGAACGGGAGCCAGAGAACAGCCAGATTCCTCTTTAGGCCGCAGCGTTTCAGAAGCTTATTAAAGTAAATGAGGTTCTTAGCTGGAATCCAGAGGGCTGGGCTGACGATGAGCGCCGGGTTCAGCTGTAAGGAAGCCAGCATTGTCTCATGAGAGCGACGCCACGCTAACGCCATGCAGATGATTGATGGCCAACCAGCATTGGTGTGAACATGCCAGCACAACATTAGCTGAATCCACAAGCAGAGAGACGTGCGTGTGTTTGTGCATGTGTGTGTGTGTTTGTAAAGAACCTTGTAAAGAACCAAGAGCAAACGTGGTTCCTGAGGTTCCAGACAGGATGAGAACGTGATTATTACATGTAGATGGTTCTATAACTGCATCTCTCTGTGAAACACCTGCTGCTCTTCATGCTGGAGGAACACTGATGAGTGACTGATGATTTTCATCTGTGGAGGTTCCACCCGGAATGGTTCTGTCTTCCCACACCCACCTAATTACAGATAACCTGTATGTACTGATAGACAGCTCCCATACAGATCAGGTTCCATGTTGTTTCCTGTGTGCACCATCAGGGCTTATTACTGCTCTGCTGCTGATCTCCACACCAACGAGGGCTTTGACCTCCAGGACCACAGTGTCATTGACCCTTCGCCCCTTGCAGCTCAACCAGCAATCTGATTGGTTGTTTTTCTAGAGGACAGGTCTTCCTTCATAAACAGATGGTATGTTAAGTAAGGAGTGAATAAGGAGTAAGTAAAACATAGGTAAGGGGTGAATAAGGAGTGAATAAGAAGTAAGTAAAGAGCGAATAAGGAGTAGGTAAGGAGTGAATAATGAGTGAATTAGGAGTGAATAAGGAGTGAATAAGGAGTAATAAGGAGTGAATAAGGAGTAAGTAAAAAGTAGGTAAGGGGTGAATAAGGAGTAAGTAAGAAGTGAATAATGAGTGAATAAGGAGTAAATAAGGAGTGAATAAGGAGTAAGTAAAAAGTAGGTAAGGGGTGAATAAGGAGTAAGTAAGGAGTGAATAAGGAGTAGGTAAGGAGTGAATAAGTAGTGAATAATGAGTGAATAAGGAGTGAATAAGGAGTAAGTAAGGAGTGAATAAGGAGTAAGTAAAAAGTAGGTAAGGGGTGAATAAGGAGTAAGTAAGGAGTGAATAAGGAGTAAGTAAGAAGTAGGTAAGGGGTGAATAAGGAGTGAATCAGGAGTGGATAAGGAGTAGGTAAGGAGTGAATAAGGAGTAGGTAAGGAGTGAATAAGAGTGAATCAGGAGTAAGTAAGGAGTGAATAAAAAGTAAGTAAGAAGTAGGTAAGGGGTGAATAAAGAGTAAGTGAGGAGTAAGTAAGGATTGAATATGGGGTGAATAAGGAGAACAAAATGAGGAGTGAACGAGGGGTGAATAAGGAGTGAATCAGGAGTGGATAAGGAGTAAGTAAGGAGTAAATCAGGAGTGAATAAGGTTTGAATAAGGAGTGAATCAAGAGTGAATAATTAGTGAATCAGGAGTAAGTAAGGAGTGAATCAGGAGTGAATCAGGAGTGAATCAGGAGTGAATAATGAGTGAATCAGGAGTGAATCAGGAGTGGATAAGGAGTAAGTAAGGGGTGAATAAGGAATGAATCAGGAGTAAATACGGAGCGAATAAGGAGTAAGTAAGGGGTGAATAAGGAGTAGGTAAGGAGTGAATAAGGAGTGAATAATGAGTGAATCAGGAGTAAGTAAGAAGTAGGTAAGGGGTGAATAAAGAGTAAGTGAGGAGTAAGTAAGGTTTGAATATGGGGTGAATAAGGATAACATAATGAGGAGTGAACGAGGGGTGAATAAGTAGTGAATCAGGAGTGGATAAGGAGTGAATAAGGAGTAAGTAAGGAGTGAATCAGGAGTGAATAAGGAGTGAATATTGAATCAGGAGTGAATAAAGAGTTAATAAGGAGTAAGTAAGGAGTAGGTAAGGAGTGAATAAGGAGTGAATAATGAGTGAATCAGGAGTAAGTAAGAAGTAGGTGAAAGAGTAAGTAAGTAAGGATTGAATATGGGGTGAATATGGAGTATGTAATGAGTGAATCAGGAGTGAACGAGGGGTGAATAAGGAGTGAATCAGGAGTGAATAAGGAGTAAGGAAGGAGTGAATAATGAGTGAATAAGGAGTAAGTTAGGAGTGAATCAGGAGTGAACAAGGAGTGAATAAGGAGTGAATCAGGAGTGAAAAAGGAGTGAATAAGGAGTAAATCAGGAGTGAATCAGGAGTGACTAATTAGTGAATCAGGAGTGAATAAGGATTAAGTAAGGAGTGAATAATGAGTGAATAAGGAGTGAATAATTAGTGAATCAGGAGTGAATAAGGAGTGAATAAGGAGTGAATAAGGAGTAAGTAAGGAGTGAATAAGGAGTGAATACTAGTTGTCCATCACGTGGACCATTAAACCGGGTGTGCTGAGCGTGTCCCTCACCAGAGAGAAGAGGAGGATGAGGAGGTGGAAGCAGATGGCTCCAGGTCGCTTCATTCTGCCTGCTGTTTCGATCGGTCAGAGTGAGCTGAGTGGCCTCCTGATGGTCGGGGGGGCCTCTGCACAGCCTTCACACGGTGGTCCCGCAGCCTAAATCTCCCTGGAAAGGACAAAGATGCTAATGAGTGTCTCAGGAGCAGGCTCTCGGTCTGAGCTGACCCCACACTCCTCCTGTCTGTCTCCACCTTAAATACACAGTACA
>JAMWET010005148.1:2500-36785 GCA_024036415.1 Prochilodus magdalenae
GCTTTCATCTTTCAGAGAGAGAGGAGAACATCAAGCTCCACTCTGGCTTAAGATCCGAAGACATCCATAGGTGTTTCTGTCCATCCTTCCACTCTGAGAAGACACCTCAATGCTGTGGAGGCCTGAAAGGAGGTGTAGCTGTCCAAGAAGCTACTCACTGAGAAACGGAGACAGACTCATCCAACAAAGAAGCTGCTGGTGTTCTCAGAACAATGGACTGACCACCTCAGAGTCCAGACCTCAGCATCACTCAGTGTCCTGCATGTGATATTACCATTCAGTGAAGCCAAATTCAGGTTCAAATTTAATCAAATTCAAAATTATTAGATGAAACACAGAAAAGGACACTCCTAACAACCACCTGGAAGACCTGACAGATCACCAGCACTGTCCCCATCAGATAACCAGCACTTACAGCTTTCATCTTTGAGAGAGAGAGGAGAACATCGAGCTCCACTCTGGCTTAAGATCCGAAGACTTCCACAGGTGTTTCTGTCCATCCTTCTACTGTGAGAAGACACCTCAATGCTGTGGAGGCCTGGAAGGAGGTGTAGCTGTCCAAGAAGCTCCTCACTGAGAAACAGACAGACTCATCCAACACAAAAGCTGCTGGTGTTCTCAGAACAATGGACTGACCATCTCAGAGTCCAGACCTCAGCATCACTCAGTGTGTTGGGAATTAGCTGGAAATGCTAAACCAGCTTCTAAGACTGAACTTCGGAGGGTGTCTGCAGATTTGAGTTCGGAAACCTGAGGCCGAAAGCTGTTCGGAATTGAAGCGTGGACGAATACTGTAGATCTCCTGATTCCTTCCTGATGCTGGACAGTGAGTAGCTTTTACTTAACGGCTGTTTGGGCTGTAAATGAAGTAACCCAAAGTCGGTCCCTGACTTCTGAGCTCTCTCTCTTGTCTCTTTGTTTTCTAGAAGTGTGTCTGTTAGTTCAGGCCGTCCTAAACCCATCTCCTGATTGGCCTTTCCCATCCTCTGAACCTTTTGAAAGCTAGGAAGGCCTTGAGCACCTTCCTCGCTGTGACACAGGGCCAGGCTTTCAGATTTTAGTCTCCATCTGCATTGACACTGTTAGAATGAAATCTTTGAAATCTGCTCTCCATCTCTTTCAGGTCTTTCAGCGGTTTCCTCCTAATCTCATTTGCCCCTGCATACCGTGGCAAGTGAATGAACGTCCCTCCCTCTCTCTCTTTTTCTCTCTTTCCGCGTGTAAATAGAAACCTCTGCTTTAAGGATTCATTAGTTTTTGCTCTAAAGAGTAAGTGTCATTGTTTTCCCCCAACACTGTTTATCAATTATTCACAACTTGATTAATAGCGCCTGCAAACAGTGGGGGGGGAGGGACTACGCCAATATGGAGTGACTGCGGGGATCAGCGGCAGACAAAGCAAATCATTCAAAAACACCTCGCTGGAGGGGGAGAAATTGCCCGTAAATTGCCGCGCGACTTTGAAATGAGTTATTATTCCTCCGTACCCGCCACCTTTTTATACAGACGTCCGCAAGCGGCGCTGCGCTAGATTTAAATAAGCACTCCCCTCCCATCGCTCGGCTTTGATGGCGACACATGAAAGGAACGTGCCGCTGAGGATTATGGGAGAGCAGAAGCCACAGCGGGGCTGTTTTTATGAAGAGGGAAGAAAAAAACGAGCGTGATTTTCTGTGTACACGTGTGTACGTGTGTGTTTGTGTGTGTGTATATCTGTGTGTGTGTGTGTCTGTGTGTGTGTGTGTGTGTGTATCTGTGTGTGTTTAGGTGTGTGTGTGTGTGTGTGTGTGTGTGTGTGTGTGCGCGTGTGTGTGTGTCTGTGTATCTGTGTGTGTGTGTGTGTGTTTAGGTGTGTGTGTGTGTATGTGTATCTGTGTGTGTGTCTGTGTGTGTGTGTGTGTGTGTGTATCTGTGTGTGTGTGTGTGTGTGTGTACGTGTGTGTGTCTGTGTGTGTGTGAGTGGAGTGTGTGTGTGTGAGTGCGTGTGTGTGTATCTGTGTGTGTGTGTCTGTGCATGTGTGTGTGTGTTTAGGTGTGTGTGTGTATCTGTGTGTGTTTAGGTGTGTGTGTGTGTGAGTGGAATGTGTGTGTGTGTGAGTGGAGTGTGTGTGTGTGTGTGTGTGTGTGTAAGTGGAGTGTGTGTGTGTGTGTGTGTGTGTGTTTAGGTGTATGTGTGTGTGTGCGTGTGCGTGTGTGTGTTTGTGTGTGTGTGTGTATCTGTGTGTGCGTGTGTCTGTGCGTGTGTGTGTGTGTGTATCTGTGTGTGTTTAGATGTGTGTATGTGTTTGTGTGTGTGTGTGTGTTTAGGTGTGTGTGTGTGTGTGTTTCGGTGTGTGTATTTGCGTGTGCGTGTGTGTATCTGTGTGTGTGTGTGTGTGTGTGTGTATCTGTGTATGTGTGTGTGTGTGTGTGTGTGTGTGTGAGAGTGGAGTGTGTGTGTGTATCTGTGTGTGTGTGTGTGTGTATGATTGTGTGTGTGTGTGTGTGTGTGTGTGTGTGTGTGTGAGTGTGCGAGCGCATGTGTGGATGCATATAAGAGGAAATGAAAGATGCTGTTGGATAGGCGAGATGCATTGGTGCTCTACTCTATAGCAGCTGTACTCTATAGCAGCACCCGGTGATGGTGATATGGACTGCAGATGTGTGCAGTGGGTGGAAGGATTGCGCTTCAGGCTTCGTGTATGATGAAGCTAGCCATGCTGATGAACAGTAGCTTATAGCTGCTTAATCTAATAACCCTCGGCTCCCAGAGGCTCTCTCTACTGGGTTCCCAACAGCAGTCTCTGGCAGATGGAGAAACGTACTGCTCGGGTGGGGTTATTGAATATCGTGTCCACTCCACATGCAGCTTTGATAGAAGCCAAAGCCATTACGAGCTGAAGCTGCAGTCTGAATCTACATATGTCTACATTCTGTCCATATCTGACCATAGCTGTCCATACCTGACCATACCTGACCATACCTGTCCATACCTGACCATACCTGACCATACCTGTTCATACCTGACCATACCTGACCATACCTGTCCATACCTGTCCATACCTGTCCATACCTGACCATACCTGACCATACCTGACCATACCTGACCATACCTGTCCATACCTGTCCATACCTGACCATATCTGCTCAGCTGGCTCCGGTCCACAGGTCTACCTGTGCCTCACTAGGTACTCTTACTCTGATCTACCGGTCTTTCTGTGGTCAACTGGTTCCCCATGCTCTGATGTACAGTTCTAATTAGTCTCCACTGGTTCCGCTTGCTTTGCGGTTCTATTAAGTCTCAACTGGTTCCCCATGCTATGATTTACGGTTCTATTAAGTCTCCACTGGTTCCCCATGCTCTGATTTACGGTTCTATTTAGTCTCTACTGGTTCCGCTTGCTTTACTTTACAGTTCTAATTAGTCTCCACTGGTTCCTCTTGCTCTGATTTACGGTTCTATTTAGTCTCCACTGGTTCCTCTTGCTCTGATTTACGGTTCTATTTAGTCTCCACTGGTTCCTCTTGCTCTGATTTACGGTTCTATTTAGTCTCCACTGGTTCCTCTTGCTCTGATTTACGGTTCTATTTAGTCTCCACTGGTTCCTCTTGCTCTGATTTACGGTTCTATTTAGTCTCCACTGGTTCCTCTTGCTCTGATTTACGGTTCTGTTTAGTCTCCACTGGTTCCACTTGCTCTGCTTTACGGTTCTATTTAGTCTCTACTGGTTCCTCTTGCTCTGATCTACAGGTCTTTCTGTGGTCAGCTGGTTCCCCTTGTTCTGCTTTACAGTTCTAGTTAGTCTCAGCTGGGTCCCCTTGTTCTGATCGAGTGTTCTATCTGTAATCAACTGGTTCCCCTTGCTCTACAGTTCAGTCTATGCTTGACTGGTTCCCCTTGCTCTGATGTATAGATCTATCTGTGATCAACTGGTTCCCCTTGCTCTGATGTATAGATCTATCTGTGATCAGCTGGTTCCCCTTGCTCTGATGTATAGATCTATCTGTGATCAGCTGGTTCCCCTTGCTCTGACTGACAGAATACAGTCCACTCAGTTTTTACTGTCCTCTTGAAAAGGGAGAAAAGAAAACCAGGAGAACGAGAAATAGAAATAGAACGGAGAGACAGTGGTCTGAAGTAACAGGAGATGGGGAGAGAGGAGGAGAGGCTGGCTGAGAAAATCAGGATGAGAGAGAGAGAGAAAGACAAACATGACAGAAGAGCCCCCTGTGTGATATTTGATTTATTTTCTGAGTAAAGCGCAGTGAAGGTCACAAACTGCAGTCCCATAACCACACAAAGAGCCGCCCTCAACTCTCCCACGGCACTTCTTTATCTGTTTGGCCCGTAATCCCGGCCTACTGGGGTTGTGTAAAGCAGGCGAGACTGGCGGTGTCTACTGATTTGATGTAGTTGTGGTTAAGAGAGCATTATGAAACGGCATTAATGACCTTGTCTATCCTCCTGCCCTCTGACACAGTTCCCCAGTAAACCATGGACCTCTAGCTCCCGTCCTAGAGGCCGTCCTAGAGGCCGACAGCGCTTCACAGGTTACTGGTGGCGCTCTGATGCACCTGATTCGGCTCGTGAAGGGCCTGATGATTATCTAATAAAGGTGCCAGAAGCAATAAACTCCACTGCTGTCTATGCACAAACACACAAACCCCGGCCACTTTATCAGAAACCCCTCCCCTACTGTTGTAAAGTCAGAGACCATGACTTAGATGCTGACGCACATCCTCTAGCTTTTCATCAGAGGTCAGGTTCAGGCTATGAGACACAGGTGACCAGAACAATGATGAATCAGGTAGACTGATAAACAGAGGAGACTGATAAAATAGATGGGCTGCAGTGTGTATATGTACACATATATGGTGAAGTAGGTGTTTCTAATAAAGTGGGCAGGCAGTGGAAGTCCTAGGTTAGTGTTTCCAATAAAGTGGCCAGTGAATGGAAGTACAAGGTCAGTGTTTCTAATAAAGTGGCCAGGGAGTAGAACTACCAAGTCAGTGTTTCTAATAAAGTGGCCAGTGAGTGGAAGCACAAGGCAGTGTTTCTAATAAAGTGGCCAGGGAGTGGAACTACCAAGTCAGTGTTTCTAATAAAGTGGCCAGTAAGTGGAACCACAAGGTAGGTGTTTCTAATAAAGTGGCCAGTTAGTAGAAGTACAAGGTCAGTGTTTCTGATAAAGTGGCCAGTGAGTGGAAGTACAAGACGGTGTTTGTAATAAAATGGCCAGTAAGTGGAACTACAAGGTAGGTGTTTCCAATAAATTGGCCAGTGAGTGGAAGTACAAGGTTAGTGTTTCCAATAAAGTGGCCAGTGAGTGGAAGTACAAGGTCAGTGTTTCTGATAAAGTGGCCAGTGAGTAGAAGTACAAGGTAGGTGTTTCCAATAAAGTGGCCAGTGAGTGGAAGTATAAGGTCAGTGTTTCCGATAAAGTGGCCAGTGAGTGGAAGCATAAGGCAGGTGTTTCTAATAAAGTGAAAAGTGAGTGAAGGTCCAAGGTCATTGTTTCCGATAAAGTGGCCGGTGAGTGGAGGTACAAGGTGGGTGTTTCTAATAAAGTGGCCAGTTAATAGAAGTACAAGGTGGGTGTTTCCAATAAAATGGCCAGTGAGTGGAAGTACAAGGTCAGTGTTTCTGATAAAGTGGCCAGTGAGTGGAAGTACAAGGTCAGTGTTTCTGATAAAGTGGCCAGTGAGTGGAAGTACAAGGTCAGTGTTTCTGATAAAGTGGCCAGTGAGTGGAAATACAAGGTCAGTGTTTCTGATAATGTTGCCAGTGAGTGGAAGTACAAGGTCAGTGTTTCCGATAAAGTGGCCAGTGAGTGGAAGCATAAGGCAGGTGTTTCTGATAATGTTGCCAGTGAGTGGAAGTACAAGGTCAGTGTTTCCGATAAAGTGGCCAGTTAATAGAAGTACAAGGTGGGTGTTTCTAATAAAGTGGCCAGTTAATAGAAGTACAAGGTGGGTGTTTCCAATAAAGTGGCCAGTGAGTGGAAGTACAAGGTCAGTGTTTCTGATAAAGTGGCCAGTGAGTGGAAGTACAAGGTGGGTGTTTCTGATAATGTTGCCAGTGAGTGGAAGTACAAGGTCAGTGTTTCCGATAAAGTGGCCAGTGAGTGGAAGCATAAGGCAGGTGTTTCTGATAATGTTGCCAGTGAGTGGAAGTACAAGGTCAGTGTTTCCGATAAAGTGGCCAGTGAGTGGAAGCATAAGGCAGGTGTTTCTAATAAAGTGAAAAGTGAGTGAAGGTCCAAGGTCATTGTTTCCGATAAAGTGGCCGGTGAGTGGAGGTACAAGGTGGGTGTTTCTGATAATGTTGCCAGTGAGTGGAAGGACAAGGCTGTGTTTCTAATAAAGTGGCCAGTAAGTGGAAGTACAAGGTCAGTGTTTCCGATAAAGTGGCCAGTGAGTGCAAGTACAAGGTGGGTGTTTCTAATAAAGTGGCCAGTGAGTGGAAGTACAAGGCAGGTGTTTCTAATAAAGTGAAAAGTGAGTGAAGGTCCAAAGTCATTGTTTCCGATAAAGTGGCCAGTGAGAGGGAGCATAAGGCAGGTGTTTCTAATAAAATGAAAAGTGAATTCAAGTGAGTCCAAGGTCGTCGTTTCCGATAAAGTGGCCGGTGAGTGGAGGTACAAGGCGGGTGGCCAGCAACACAGGGACGTAGACATATACATACAAGTCTTATCTCTCCTTGGCACGCCACCATGTTCCCATGTAAATGGAACAGCACCCCCTCACCATCCCCTCAGTTTTGAAGTTGCTTCCTCTGGTTCCCGTTCTCCAGTAACCCGTATCTCTGTGTCCCCTGTGATAGAGTGCCTACGGGCTGGGGGGAGCACACAAGATAAAGCGGTGGAGCTGTTCAGCCTGCTATTTTGGGACAAAGCCACAAAACAGGAGCTGTTTGTTTTATTTATTTCTTTTTCTCTTACTATGGTAAATGACATGGGACAAATCCTAGGGAGCCCGGGCTGTTTATTTTTTTTAGCTATGGCAAGTGACAGGGGACAAATTCAGCTATTCAGAGTTCAAAGGGCCTCATGACTTATTCAGACAGGGGTTTGCGTGTCAGTCATTGCTGGAAAGAGGTCTGTGGTGTGTGCCTGTGTTTGAGATAATAAGATGCTCTGTGTAGGTTGATACATTTGAAACCATCCGGGAAGAGAGAGCGCCAAGTCTGCACCAGCTGTGGGACTTTGGTTCCTGCAAATCTCTGGCGCCAACCAGAAGCTCCCAGCTCAAACACTCTTACTCACAGCAGCTTTTCCGAGGGTATAACAGGGGACCAGGCACTTTTGGCTGTTTGTAGTGTGAGATGGCGCCACATCATACCAGAAGTTTAATCGTACAGGTTCCTAAGGCTGGTTTTAAAGGGGGGAGCTTCGTGCAGTTTTAATAACTGAATAATTCAGATCATCAAAGAGACTGAAACTCGGGGTTGGTAGTTTTTCATTTTGTTGGTTGTTTAAACAGCTGCTTATGAAAGCGTTTATTCTTCTTAGCCTGCTGCTATCATGATTTACACTGCTAAATTAATTTTCTCCTCTCTTCACACACAGTTTAACAGAGAGCTCAGAGCTTCTTACGGGATCCAAAGAGTGGAAATTATTACAGAACAGGATTTAGGTTTAGACACGGTCCACAAAGGCTTAACCTACAATCAACGAAAATATCAACAGTCAAAACAGACATGTTTTGACCTATATATATATATATATATATATATATATATATATATATATATATATATATATATAAAATATAAGAAATTACTGTAAAAACTGTATATGTGTGTATATAAATATATATATATATATATATATATATATATATATATATATATATATATATATATATATATCGGCGCTGTCCAATGAAAAACAAGTATCTCTAAAATGGCAACTTTACAGGAGAGGCCAAAAACCGAATTTAATTTTAATGTAAGTCAATGGAACCAGACATCTTTCCAAGCAGTTTTGGGTCATTTCTGTTGCTCCATATATATATATATATATATATATATAAGAAATTACTGTATATTCTAAAAGAAGTGAATTATTGCACATTCCTTGGAGAGTTATATAATTGTTGCACATTAAGAGTTTGTTTTTTTGTTTTTGTTTTTTTAGAAGAATATATATTGCACACTCAAGAACAAATAGTGCAGTGACTGATAAATAGAACAGAAACAGAGGCTCATGATGCATGATGGTGCCTGGTGATGCATTATCAGCATATCCATTTGCCTGTATATCCGATCTTCTGTGTTACCCGAAATTTGAATTGTCTGTTTTATAGGGACGTACCAGAATGAAATTTTGAAAGTTGAAACCTAAAAATGAAACATGAGGCCAAATACCAAACACCTTCAAACTTCAAATTCATTCTGCCAGTTTTTCACCACGGCCTAAATGAAATAGGCTAAATCTCAGATAGCAAGCGAATGAGAACTAGAAGACTATGGATGAAAAATGACTAGGTGGATGCCTTCCCTGGCACAATTCCAAGGAGAGCTTCCTGTAGACTGGGATTTCATCCATTGCTGGTAGACCCGTATGACCGTACGCTTCCATACACCTGCAGATTCAGCTACTTCCTTCACACTAAGGTCTTTGGCCACGCCCACATGCAGTCACTCCTTTTAGCCAATCATTAACATCTGCTCTGGAGCGTTTTCCACACATGGAACGAGACATCCCTGCACTGTACCACCTCTTCTCAATCTAAGGATCCCATCACTCACACCCCGCAGGTATTTGTAGAGCCATAATCCTCATGCAGCGCCATCTGCAGGAGCCTGAAGTTACTACCACCTTAAAGAAGCAAGGAGATGAACTGTTTGTCCGGTGAGCTTATGTGGTTGCACCACCTGATGAAAAATATTATTTATAAAATTTTATATGGGTGCACTAAAAATTGTTTTGCATAAAAGAGGTACTGTTGAAGAATCTGGATAGCCATGTACGCCTTTATTATTTTTAAAAATTCTGCCCCTAGAAAATGCATGAAATGAATGAAACTCACAAACGGTCTATCCACCTGAGAATACGGAACTGACCTTGGCAGCTGAGCACCTCTTTTTTATCTCTTTGTATCTCATTATAGAAGCTCAGCGCAGAAGAATGTGGTGCGAGTTTACAGAATACTTTACGCAAGCAGATTAAATGAATGAAATACTGCATATTAATACAAAAGCCTTATGCGTTTATGGCACTTCAGATCCTGGCTCTCAGTACGTTTGCACATACATCGGAGCGGTTCTTTAGCTGCAGTCTGTGTAGCATGCCAGCAGTTTACAAACCTTCCCTGAACTGTGAATACGGATATGCATAAATATGCACAGAGTGCAGTTCTGATCTGGAACCAAGCCACGGCAGCTTTCTGTGAGCCTGCCAGTAGACGTGGCTCTATGTGAAGAGCGTGGCTGTCTCGCATGTGCTCATCATGGGGTCTGCATAGTTCATCATTCACGTCAGTTGTTAATTGTCTCTGTAGGTTCTTCGACTCATCCTCTTTAATTTTACCGCACCAGATGATCTCCGAGGAACGGGCGGATCGAAACCCGAGTGCAATGATGAATCACGAAAACAAAAAGGGAACTAGGAGAAAATCAATCAAGGCTCGAGTCTCTGTGGTGCGAGCCTGAATGTGAGTCTTGGCTGAGTCTTGAGTCTCTGAGGAGTGAGTAGGAGATGAGTCTTGGGTCTCTGAGAATCGAGTCTATGTCAAGATTTGAGTCTCTGAGGTGCAAGCCTGAATGTAAATCTGACTCGAGTCCTAAGATTCTGAGGAGGGAGTCTAAGTTGAGTATTGGGTCTTTGAGTTGCAAGTCTGTGTCAGCTGTTGAGTCTCTGTGGTGTGATTCTGAAGATGAGTCTGAGTTGAGTCTTGAGTCTCTGAGAAATAAACTGAGTCGAGTCTCAGGTTTTTGTGGTGCAAGCCTGAAACTGAGTCTGAGTCAAATCTTGGGTCTCTAAAGCGCAAGTCAGTGACGACTCTTGAGTGTCTGTATTGCAATCCTAAAGGGGGGAGTCTAAGTCTCTGAGAAGTGAGTCTGAGTCGAGTCTTGGGTCTCTGAGGTACGAGTCTGTGTTGGCCATTAAGTCTCTGTGGTGCGAACTAGAAGCAGAGTCTGAGTCAAGTTTTGAGTCTCTGAGGCGCAAATCAGTGTCGACTGTTGAGTCTCTGTGGTGCGAGCCTGAAGGCGAGTCTGAGAAGTGAGTCTTGAGTCTCTGAGAAGTGAGTCTCAGCAGAGTTTTGGGTCTCTGAGGAGTGAGTCTGTGTCGACATTTGCATCTCTGTGGTGTGAGCTGGAATGTGAGTCTGAGTTGAGTCTCTTGGGTATGAGTGAGTCTAAGTCTAGTCTTGGGTCTCTGAGGCGCAAGTCACCATTATTTGTTGAGTCTCTGTGGTGCGAGCATGAAGGCAAGTCTGAGAAGTGAGTCTGAGTCGAGTCTTGGGTCTCTGAGGTATGAATCTGTGTCGACCATTAAGTGTCTGTGGTGCGAGCCAATAGCTGAGTCTGAGTTAAGTCTTGGGTCTCTGAGGCACAAGTCAGTGCCGACTGTTGAGTCGCTGTGATGCGAGTCTAAGTTGAGTCTCTGAGAAGTGAGTCCAAGTCGAGTCCTGGGTCTCTGAGGAGTGAGTCTGTGTCGACTTTTGCATCTCTGTGGTGTGAGCTGGAATGTGAGTCTGAGTTGAGTCTCTTGGGTATGAGTGAGTCTAAGTCTAGTCTTGGGTCTCTGAGGCACAAGTCCCCATTATTTGTTGAAGCTCTGTGGTGCGAGCCTGAAGGCAAGTCTGAGAAGTGAGTCTGAGTCGAGTCTTGGGTCTCTGAGGTATGAATCTGTGTCGACCATTAAGTGTCTGTGGTGTGAGCTAATAGCTGAGTCTGAGTCAAGTCTTGGGTCTCTGAGGCGCAAGTCAGTGTCAACTGTTGAGTCTCTGTGGTGTGAGCCTGAAGGCGAGTCTGAGAAGTGAGTCTGAGTTGAGTCTTGGGTCTCTGAAGCACAAGTCAGTGTCGACTGCTGAGTGTCTGTGGTGTGAGCTAATAGCTGAGTCTGAGTCAAGTCTTGGGTCTCTGAGGCACAAGTCAGTGTCGGCTGCTGAGTCTCTGTGGTGTGAGCCTGAAGGCGAGTCTGAGAAGTGAGTCTGAGTTGAGTCTTGGGTTTCTGAGGCACAAGTCAGTGTCGACTGCTGAGTGTCTGTGGTGCGAGTCTAAGTTGAGTCTCTGAGAAGTGAGTCTGAGTCGAGTCTTGGGTCTCTGAGGCGCAAGTCTGTTTTGACTGTTGAGTCGCTGTGGTGCGAGTCTAAGTTGAGTCTCTGAGAAGTGAATCTGAGTCGAGTCCTGGGTCTCTGAAGAGTGAGTCTGTGTCGACTTTTGCATCTCTGTGGTGAGTCTTGCGTCTGAGTTGAGTCTTGAGTCGCTTGGGTATGAGTGAGTCTGAATCGAGTCTTGAGTCTCTTGGGTCTGAGTGAGTCTGAGTCGAGTCTTGAGTCTCTTGGGTCTGAGTGAGTCTAACCTAAAAGGTCAGGTCAAGTTATTGGTCTTCTTTGTGCTATTGGTGACTCATTTACTCCGAAGGACTCTTTATCTCTTTAATCAACTTACTACCACATGTCATCTGAGACGAGTTCAGCGGTCCTGTGTTTTCCAGACTTCGGGCTGCAGGTCAGGTGTTGACAGGAAGAGATAAATCGCCTGCAGATATACGCCACGTTACTCTGCAGCTGTTAAGTAGCATCACTGCAGAAACAGCACTTCTAAAGTGTTTGCTTGCCGTTTGCGCTGATTCTGCATTATGAGGCTGAGTGGTGTGAAAATGATCTCCAGCAGAACCACTGAAAGCCACAGTTGCCTCAAGTTTGCTCTGCCTAATTCTGAGGCTTGCCAGAGGTGGACGTAACCAGACGTATGCATCTGAATGCACTTCCTAGTGTTTGATTTAGAACCCATGCAATGAGACAATTTCCAAGGTGCGTCATAGTCAAAATAGTTTTAGAGCACCGGAACATTTGTTTCTCTGCAAGTTCATACCAAAAAAAAAAAAAAAAAAAGACAGAGAGAGAGAGAGAGAGAGAGAGAGAGAGAGAGACAGGCCTACTCAGCGACTTACAACCAGGCTTAGTGTTCCGTTGGATAGTATTCCAGCTAGTAGGAAGTTTAGAGCCTAAAACTCACCACGAGCTCAGACACTGCCCGAACAGGGGCCAGTGCTGGTACCTAGAGATTAATACACAGACATAGAGCAAGTAAACCATTACCTGGCAACCCCAGCCCAGTGCTCATTCCTATAGAGGAGAAAAGGTCATTATAAGTGCAACACAATACACACAACTTACACCTCTACTAGAGCTCACTCACTGAAGTGCATTACGAAGAGATGGGTCTTCAGTCTGCGTTTGAAGACCGCGAGAGACTCCGCTGTTCGGACCGCCAGTGGGAGTTCATTCCACCATCTGGGAGCCAGGACAGAGAAGAGTCTGGACGCTTGTCTTCCATGTGTCCTTAGGGATGGTGGTTCGAGACGAGCTGTACTTGATACTCGAAGGGCTCGAGGTACAGCTCGACTCTTCACCATTGCTATAAGGTAGGGATGTGCTGGTCCATTCTTGGCTTTGTAGGCATCAGAGTTTTAAATCTAATGCAGGCAATAACAGGAAGCCAATAAAGGGAGCGCAGCAGTGGAGTGACGTGGGTGAACTTTGGAAGTTGGGAATGAATGGACCTATTTGTAAGATTCTCTCCATTCATGGCTGTTCATTTGGTGTTAATCTCTGTCTACAGATACAGGCACGTTGGGCTGTTTTGGGTGACCTCATGGTCCTGTCCTCTTCGCACGAGACTGGAGTATTTCTCATTTGATTCACAGACTTGACCATCACTCCAAGATGAACACTGTTATGTAACATGATTGACCCTACCTGGACCTCCATTGGAGACAGTAGGATGACTGGTTCCAGTTTATTAACCGTTCTACGCGAACGTTTAGCATTTTGAAGGATTTCGGAGTAAATGTGACCTAAAATATGATTCATATTCGCTTCTAATAATCAATAAACAGAACCCTATGAACAAGACAGTTTATCATCCGTTCCCAAATAATCCAACATCAAATGACTTTGGTTGCAGGGTTATTCATATTACAGGTAGACCAGTGCAGTCTTAGGAGTCTTGCCCAAGGACTCTTATTGGTGTAGCACAGCATAGTCACCCAGCCAGAGACTTGAAACCCGGCCTCCCACATGTGGAGGTGGCTCTCTGGCAGGTAGTGGTGGTATCCACTGAGCTACACCAACCAGATCAAAGAGTCCAGCAAAAGAATCTCATCCCAACTGTGAAACACGATGGTAGTAGGATCACAGTTCTTATACCAGAACTTGCCATCGTTTGATGGAGCTATGAAGCCCACTGCTCTGGGCAAGTATGCTCACAGCCCCCTAGTGTGTGTATGTGGATGTTTCACCTTACTGATGGTTAAATGCGGAAGACCAATTCCTCTGTGTGCAAACACACATGGCAGCTCTAAGCTCTAATGCCCCTTAGCTCACTACTCAGAGAATGGTTGGCCTCACCTAAATTAAAATCTGGACTGCATCCTGAGATTCTACTGGAGAACCCTAGGACATCCATCCATATACT
The DNA here is from genome assembly GCA_024036415.1 of Prochilodus magdalenae. Lineage (NCBI taxonomy): Eukaryota > Metazoa > Chordata > Actinopteri > Characiformes > Prochilodontidae > Prochilodus > Prochilodus magdalenae. The sequence continues at coordinate 16,131 of JAMWET010005148.1, forward strand.
GAGCTTTACCGTAAGGGTGGTCCTCCACAAAGACAATAACCTTAAAAAACGCCCAGACCCCAATACAATACAAACATGGAGGCCTAAGATGTGTAGCCTCTGGAGTTCAGGCGGTTCTGTGAGGAAGAGCAGGCCAAGATTCTTACAAGTCAATGTTCAGGGCCGAGTCATCAGGCTACTGAACAGCCAGCAGTGCTGATGCATCAGTAAATGGACCTGGTTCAGCACATCTCACCAAAATCATCTAAACGATGATCTCCAAGGACTCACACATATAGACTGACCTACTGTTATCTCCATCTATATTGTATATCTGTAGTGTATGTATATACATATATAATATAATATTCTATGCCCTGTATATACCCTGCATCTCTCATCTACCTCAGCCTTACCATAGTGCTATATGGTAATGTGTACATCTGCATATATAATTTTTATTCAGAACTTTATATTACTGTTATATAAAACTGTATATTAGGATAAACAGAGATGCTGTGCTTCGTATTGTGTATATTTATTGTCTAATGTATATTATATAATGTATAAAAGTGATTTGATTGGATTTGAGGAATCAATTAATGTCACTGCAGTTCACCGGAGGTCAGAGCGGCTCCTGAAAGCGAAGGCCCACATACCTTTGCTAACAAAGACATTTAAAATCAGATTACAGTATATGCTTTTTGTTGTTTGTAATATCTCCATTGTTAAGAATTAAATCATATCGTATGTCACATTCATGTATACTGACCCCGAAGTTTGGAGGACCGAATCTGCCAAAATAAAAAATAAATAAATAAATAAAATACTAATACTTAAATAAAAATGGTAAGGAAATAATGATGGTAAATCTAAAAATAAATAAATAAGCATAGAAATAAGTATATCAATAAATAAAAAACTTAAATAAGTGTGTAATGTGTATTTATTTTGTTATTTGTGTTACTTAATGAACATTTTTATTTTAAATTAATGTATTTACCTAATTATTTATTTATAAATTCATTTATTTATTTATTTTTGTTTTTCCTTACCCTTATGGTAATAAAGGGGCTGTCAATCCATGACGTCAGTGTGTCTTAACATTCCTATTGGTTGATCGACATCAGATTCCATAGATCGATTGTCTTGCTCCATCAGCAGCAACTATGAACAACACGGTGCACTAATGTCTGCTTACAGGCAACAGGTAGCAAGAGACCTGAGACTCTTAGCTGACCCTGCTGAAAATGCAAGTGCAGATTATTTACTCTTTCGGGTGGAGGCTGTAGCTGACAGTTTGTTCCATTTTGCTACATCTTCTGATACAGAGATCGACCCCATAGCGTTCACAAATTTGGAGGAGGTAGTTCATTGTCTTTCCCTGCTAAATTCACTTGATTGCTAAGCCTGAACATGAAAAACACAAAATCAAAGCAAGCAATATATACAAATTCTAGTTATTTTTATTTAAATGTTAAATAAAAAATTTAAATTTCTTTTATTTATTTATTTATTTATTTTTAATTTTGGCAGATCCGGTCCTCCATACCGAAGATCCTGACCGGATGTAATGTAGACGAGGACAGACTCTGTCCCATCACTGTGACTTTCTATTAGCTGAATTGGCTAAACATGAGAGGACTATTGAGCATATATCTTGTTTATTGACTGGCAGTTAAAATTGTCATTAGGAATTGTGCAGAAAGTTAATTACATCTAGTGAACTTCAGTAACAGCACTGCAATAACAGACAACACTCAATTTCACATGCTAACAAGACTAGCATAATACACAGCATAGCATAACTGCTTACTAGCAAAGCTAGCATGTTATCTTGGATGCTGGCATTCTGATCAAGCAGCTAAACCAACAGACTGGCGCAAGACCATTATGGCTGCCTACACCATTATGGACTATGTGCCCTAATCTAATCTACCTTCCACCTTAATTACGTCTGCAAGGCCGAACGTCAAGTGTGTAGTCCAGCGGTACAGTTAGCATGTCAATGTAGCATGAGCTACTTTTTCAAACCAGCACAAAAAGAGCTCCAGGCAATGCTTCAGTGCTGTAGCCCAACGCCGAACACTGGCTCCAATTCCTCAGCTGACTCTTGAAGACCTTGATAAGTCGTGGATAAGTAAAAAAAAAAATGATATTCATATTGGCCAAGACTTTTTTATTGGGAAGTTACTCGAACTGCAAACTGAAGAAGTGCGAGCTGCATTTCAATCTCCAGAACTGTTTGTTTATAGGAAAGACACATTTCAGACGCTCTGGAATCATAATGCGTCTTTAATGATGAAGCTGCTTCAAGTTCCTTGACATTATGATGGATGCTTAATGAGGTAGCAGAATGTCTGTGTTCATATTCTGTTCAAACATCAACGGATCATTTATCACAGACTACGGAATGCAGGGTGTTGAGTATTTGTCTTCTGTACGAGACTGGAAGTTCATGCTGGTTGATGTGCCCGTGAGGCATTTTAGATCTAAGAGCTAAAGCAGCCCAGTTTAAAGAGGCGACGCGAGTGTAAAGAATTCCTCTTCCCAAATTTGACTCTTTCTGGAATCCCGGGTTTTCATTCTGGACAGGAAGAGCTCAAATCACATCGAGTTACGGACTGTCTCCTGACCTTAACTTGACCTCATCCTCATCACCTGTGTCTTGGTGTTGGTCCTTGCATGGCACTGTATGTGTTATACTGCAATTATAGGCCATTGGTCTTGGTCTCTAGCCTTGTTTTGTGTTTCTTGTTTTGCTGGTTTGAGCATATGCCACTTTTCCAACTGGCACTGTGGCATGGCATGGAGTGCTGACTAATCTGAATCCAGAACAACTCATACCCTGCTTGAGTGCCTTTGTCTTATTTCCCTTCACATGAAAGTACCTGTTAGAGTAGGTGGGCTTTCTTTTGGAGTTTGTGTGATGGCAACAAACAGATCTTTCAGAAACAAACCTTTCAGAAATAAAAAATAAAGGACGAGGGGCGTGGTCATGTGTGAGTGACGTGTTCTAAATCACGTCTCGTATTTGATCTAAGTCCGATGTGGGGGGGGGGGACATGTTGTGGAGTTTTAAGTCATGTGTGACACTGTATCGGACATTTACGGAAATACGGAACAAATTTACCGACATCTACAGAAATACAGAACAAATTTATGGACATTTACGGAAATACGGAACAAATTTACGGACATTTGCGGAAATACGGAACAAATTTACGGACATTTACAGAAATACGGAACAAATTTACGGACATTTACAGAAATACGGAACAAATTTAGGGACATTTACAGAAATGCGGAACAAATTTACGGACATTTACAGAAATGCGGAACAAATTTACGGACATTTACGGAAATACGGAACAAATTTACGGACATTTACAGAAATACGGAACAAATTTACGGACATTTACAGAAATGCGGAACAAATTTACGGACATTTACAGAAATGCGGAACAAATTTACGGACAGTTTTTACAGAAGGATGCGGACAACAAATTTACGGACAATTTTACAGAAGTACGGAACAAATTTTACGGACATTTACAGAAGTACGGAACAAATTTTACGGATCACATTTACAGAAAATACGGAACACAATTTACGGGACATTTTACAGAAATGCGGAAAAAAATTACGGACATTTACAGAAATAAGGAACAAATAGACTCACATTTAGAGAAATATGGAAAAAAATTACGGACATTTACAGAAATGCGAAAACAAATTACGACATTTTACAGAATAAAAAAATTACGGACATTTACAGAAATATGAAATATTTATCGGACATTTACAGAAATACAAATTTACGGACATTTACAGAAAATATGGAACAAATTTACGGACATTTTACAGGGAAATATGGAACAAATTTTACGGACATTTACAGAAATGCGGAAAAAAATTACGGACATTTACAGAAATATGGAACAAATTTACGGACATTTACAGAAATATGGAACAAATTTACGGACATTTACAGAAATGCGGAAAAAAATTACGGACATTTACAGAAATATGGAACAAATTTACGGACATTTACAGAAATACGGAACAAAATTACGGACATTTACAGAAATGCAGAACAAATTTATGGACATTTACAGAAATACAGAACAAATTTACGGACATTTACAGAAATACAGAACAAAACGTGTCCCGTATTGGTTTAATACTGGACGAAGCATTTAATTGCCAAATAAAGGACGATTCCGTATTTTACTGGACGGGTGGCCACCCTACTTACAAAACTACCTACGTAGCAAATTGGTTTTGGCGGAAACCTGGGCCCACATAGGGCCGGTACTTGCAATCCACATAACGCATGCAATGTTGGTCCAGGTGAGGCCCAGCCTGTTTACTGTTATTAGAGGTCCACATATCAGCCACTGTTTTATCCCACGAGAACTGACTGGTACATAAAACCAAACCCTCCACTTTTGGATGGGGCGTCCATTGTTGATCAGTGCCCACCATACTCAAACAGTGCAGGTTGTCTTGCATGACGTTGCCACACTTATCGTGGGCTGCTTTTATACAGTGCTGTATATTGGCTAAGATCTAAATTCAAAACAACCATTTGCCCTCTCACTATCATCCCCCTAGGCAGTCCTTACGCAGAACCCGACCCAGATCTGTTTTTAGCACATGTGGGCCAGATTATATGCTTTTTATGCCCACCTTTTGGCTCTCACGACTCGCAAAGGTCTGCCAGTGTGCCAGCCCATATGCGCAGCAGTGCCTTATTTTTTTTTGTTCTTCTACGATGTGCACGTCAGCGAGCGACGAGTGCTGGCATATCTTGGTACACTGGTGAACCGCACACACGCTAGACCCAGTAATGGCGTGCCGCTAGTCGGTGGTTGTGTTGTGCTGGGACTTGATAATAGTAAATGACTGTCCGAGCTCGGCACGGCGCTACATGAATATCTGGTACAAACAGTGGCAGTGGTACCCGAAACTGACGCGGCGAACCATTTGGTCCGAAGCTAGGGTCTGCTAACCATGTGTAAGCAGTACAGAGCCCTACAATCGGAAGTACCCTGTACATAGTTGAACCTGTAAGGTGGCTGAGTTTTTCATAGAGGTGGATATATGGCAGTTGCATATATATATATTCCTTATTGTGAGAACTCCATAACTGTGCCCAACAACCACTGAATCCCCACAGACTAGTGGATCCGGCATAAAGACCTTAAATACATTGCCACATACTCATGTACTCCATTCTACCCCGACCTAAATGTTTTACAACGTCGAGTTGGCAATCTGGATATCTGGATCACGACCTGATATAACCAGGTTTCAATCAATTTTAAAATGATTTCATAAAAACCTCAACTTAAAAACAACACACAGCTTTATATGCTGCTACACGTTTCCTTCAGCGGACCGTTTACGCCATTGATTGAAACTATCAGGGGTTGGATCAATAAACTGATAACACCTGATATTTTTAGACCAAAGACATGTCATTTTTTAGTATGGTCGTGGTGCCCTGTTCCTCAGTTAGCGGCCAAGTTACAGCGTCAGTTGGTCCTTGGAAATGGACATTATACCTGCGTCCTGCACAGTTGCGGTCAGGAGGGATGTGTTATAGCCATTCTTGGCCTCTTCTTGCAGGATATGTGGACCAGGTCAACTACATGATTGCTGGTGGAGGTGTCGTCCTTCTTGGTAGGTAATGCTGACAATTTTACCCTGGAGTACCCGTGTTGTCTCGTGTGTTACATCACAAAGTGACTTGCTGTCTTCTTGGTCGAACAGATGCACCAACAATTTACGCAGATTTATGTGAGTCATGAACTGGGCTCTATACTCCTGCTAACTGCAACCTTCACCCTCCTGCTCCTACTGGGTGCAATGTGCAATTAATGAAAGATTTGGCCACCAAGGCTGGTCCAATTTAGCACATTGACGACCTCTCCACAACTAAGAAAATGACGGACAGGTAGTTTTCAGTTTCATTGTCCTTACCCCTGTAGGACACGTCCATGTTTCAGAATAATTAGCCTTTGCGTTATAAGTGATCACATTCACAACCAATGCCATTTTCGGGGCGCGAGGGGGAGGGGGTGAGTCTTAAGTGAATGACCATGCGTCCTTCTAGGAGGACGATGGCCGTTAAATATGTCCTTGATAATTGGAACTGTTTACCTCCTTTTGTGTGATGAGCGGCTAAAACCATATCACGATGTATACTCTGAATGTTATGACCTTTCTCGTCAGTAAGTACTCGCAGTTGTCTACAGGCACTTTAGCTGACGGCTCTATGTACCAGAGCCGACTTGCACGGTATAGTCTTTATTACAGGGTAGGCAAATGTCGTGTTAGGTGGTCCTGCTCCTAATTGGTATCATCTTATTTGGAGGTCGCTTAGATCAGAGTCGTAGGTCTATAGGGTTTTCACCCTTGTAGAAATGAAAATTAAGGACAGGGGGCGTGGCGTGTCATTGTGGTGAAGTGACTTGTTCGAAATCGTGCGTCCCTTAGGGGACCTGATTCTGGGTGGGGTCGTGATTATTCATTTGTGACCACTCCGGTGTCTATGGGACCATTCCGTGGGGGGAGGTTTAGGAGAGATTGTGGTATCAGGACATTTACGGAAAAACTGAACAATTTAATTGCCAATAATGAAATGATTCTGGTATTTTAAAACGGGACGGGGTGGCAACCCAAGTACAAGTCAGTCACCCGGACCAGGATTTGAAGTCTGGGCTGTCACACTGTTGGTGGTGGCTCCTGGTGGGTGCGTAGTAGGTGGTAAAATCCACTGAGCTACTGGCCAACCACCAAGCCCCCCCCCACTGAAACAGCTGTGCAGTGGATGTAAAACTGGACAGCTGAAGTCTGGACACATGTAGCCTGGTCTCACGAACTGTGATCCCTCCTACGGCACACAGATGATGGGGTCAGTGTCCTTGAACCCAGCCTGTTTTGGGTCAGTGGTCCGGGTTGGAGCCGCTGGTGTGAGATTGGTTTTCATGGCACACACTTGGCTATTAAAACCGACCAGTCCTCAATCACATGACCACTGCCCATTTGAGTCTTGTTGCTGTTACTAGGCAATGGCCATAGTTTTACCATACTTTCTACTCTACGTCTCACGTCTGTGGCCCTTCCCAGCCCCCTAGATCTCAATCCAATGAGACCACCTAAAAGCACTACGGAATCATATGAATCCAATCAATCTCCCAATTACCCGGAGGGAAGAGCCAATATGGACTCAAAGCCCCTTTTACCATTTAACTGACGTGCAACTTTTACATTAGCTTCTTCTATTTGACAAAATAAAAAGTCCCATTTATCCGCAGGTCATTCCCCACGCAGCTAAATCAAGAGGGATTCACTTTTCCGACACAGGCCCATTTTTAGGTGGATAATCCCAATCCAGATAATAATCCTGAGACATATTAAACCAGCAGCGTGTAAACGGGGTCAGGATGTTTCCAAAGGCAAAGGTTTTCTCAACTTCTCTTATCTTGCACCAGCCTGTTTCTTTTTCTTTTTTTTACCGACAATGATAAAAAAACCCTTTCTTTTCTTTTGTTTTTTACCTCCCAAAAGTAACAAGCACAAAACAGGTGAGTCTATTTTTCCCTCCGCCGCCGAATGGTTTAAGTCTTCTGAATCATACAGTAGCATCGTTGCAGGATTTCAAAGCATTTGCCCTCCTCCTTCCCATCAACCCCGCTCTGAGTCTCTCCCACACGAAGCGCTCGCTTTCGATCCGTCTCCACCTGATGTGAGGATTCCTCCGCCCGTCCCGTTTTTTCCCCTCACACCTCACCTCGTTTTAGATCTATCTCCACTCCAACCTACCCCCACCCCCGGACTGAGTGACGCTCTAACGTGCATACACACCTGTGAACACACCTTGGTTGCAGACAGTACCAGGATTATATTTAGATGCCCCCCACCCCATGCAGTCTGGATGTACAGTAGGAGCCAACCCCTGAATGAAAAAAATTCTCTTCATAGGCTTAATGTGTGTTAAAGAATTCCAAAGAATTTCCACTGGAGCAGGCCTAGTGCAGAGGTACACGGTCGTGCTGGAAGCGGGAAGGTTATTTCCCCAGATAGCTGCCACAAAGCTGGAATCACATAGCATTAACCCCACCCTTCACTGGAACTGAGAAGCCTGAATAACAGCCCCAGACCACCACTATCCCCCTTCCACCACACTTGCCACAAAGCATTCCACAGGTAGGTAGTACAGTATTCTCCTGGTATCCTCCAAACACAGATTCATCCATCAGACCTCCAGCTAGCGCATCTTGATTCATCACTCCAGGGAGCGCGTTTCCACTGCTCAGTGGCGGTGTTTTACACCATAGTGATCCTAGGCTTGTGTGCGACTGCTTGGCCATAGAAATCCAGGTCTGAGGTTTGGAAGCAAGTGATGCAACACAGGATGGGCAGTTGTTAAGCACTTCATGGTTCAGCACCCTAGTTGCTCCTACATGCTTCTTGTCCACTACAGTTGTCTGGGGCTGCTCTAGTCAAACAGAACGTTCACACGCTGCCCAGAGTAAAGTCACTAAGCTCCTCAGTATGACCCATTCTACTGTCAGTGTTTGTCTATGGAGTCTGCAGGACTATGCACTTGATTTTGTACCCCTGTTGGGAGTGGGTGTGGCTAAAACACCTGACCTTAATTTTAGGGGTTTAAACAGGCGTGAGATTAAACTGCTGTAGGTTGAATAGGTGGAGCTCAAGTGCTGTGGGTTGAATAGGTAGAGCTAAACTGTTGTAGGTTGAATAGGGTGGTATCTAAACTGTCTGTAGTTTTTTTTTGAATAGGTATAAGCTAAACTGCCTGTATGTTGTATCTGTGGTGGAGCTAAAGTGCTGTAGGTTGACCAGATGGAGCTAAACTGCAGTAGGTTGAATAGGTGGAGCTCAAGTGCTGTAGGTTGAATAGGTGGAGCTAAAGTGCTGTAGGTTGAATAGGTAGAGCTAAAGTGCTGTGGGTTGAATAGGTAGAGCTAAACTGTTGTAGGTTGAATAGGTGGAGCTAAACTGCTGTAGGTTGAATAGGTGGAACTAAAGTGCTGTAGGTTGAATAGGTGAAGCTAAAGTGCTGTGGGTTGACTAGGTAGAGCTAAACTGCAGTAGGTTGAATAGGTGGAGCTAAAGTGCTGTAGGTTGACTAGGTGAAGCTAAAGTGCTGTAGGTTGAATAGGTGGAGCTAAAGTGCTGTAGGTTGAATAGGTAGAGCTAAAGTGCTGTAGGTTGACTAGGTGATGCTAAAGTGCTGTAGGTTGAATAGGTGGAGCTAAAGTGCTGTAGGTTGAATAGGTAGAGCTAAAGTGCTGTGGGTTGAATAGGTAGAGCTAAACTGTTTGTAGGTTTGAAATAGGTGATGTACCTAAAGGTGCTGTATGGTTGAATAGTGTCAGCTTAAGGTGCTGTTGGTTGACTAGGTAGAGCTAAACTGCAGTAGGTTGAATAGGTGGAGCTAAAGTGCTGTAGGTTGACTAGGTGAAGCTAAAGTGCTGTAGGTTGAATAGGTGGAGCTAAAGTGCTGTAGGTTGAATAGGTAGAGCTAAAGTGCTGTAGGTTGACTAGGTGAAGCTAAAGTGCTGTAGGTTGAATAGGTGGAGCTAAGGGCTGTAGGTTGAATAGGTAGAGCTAAACTGCAGTAGGTTGAATAGGTGAAGCTAAACTGCAGTAGGTTGAATAGGTGAAGCTAAACTGCTGTAGGATGAATAGGTGGAGCTAAACTGCTGTAGATTTGTTGAATACTTGTTACGTCATCTTTGTAATAGTTTTTGTGTGAGCTTGTACGTTCGAACATCAACAGCCATAATAATAATTTGAGGATTGTGTGGGACTTGCTTACCATCAAGGTGTTGGATTTTATGTATGTTATGGCACCATACGCAGTCGTCTGGGTGCACATAGTGTTTGTTAGCGTGGTTGATGAGCTCCGAAGCTGTGTTTGGCAAGTTTTCTGGTTACAATAGACTGGATCGGGTGTTTATTAAAATCTGTTTAATGGTCATCAAAAAAAAAAACGGTTTTTTTAACGTCTGAGCGACAGGCTCAGTAGATATAAGTATATACATCATCTATGGGCTCGTTTTTGAGAGAAGTTGAAATGCCTGGTTCTCTTTACATCGGTGTTGATCCATTCATGATGAATGGATCAATAGAAAGATCCAAGATCTTTTTAATTCAAGACTGAAGATCATTTGAGTTACATTGACTTTAAACTGAAAAGTGTTCAGAAGTAGAGTTTGAGTTCTAATGAACTTTGAGCCCTGGGCTAAGAACGACCCAAACTGTGTTGGGCCATGTCCCTGTACCCCAGCGAGGAGCTACTAGTACTAGTTACTACTACTGAATACCTTTCCTCAACAGGCTTCTGATGTTTGCGTGCATTACGACATCTGTGTCTCTGTGTATTTATATCATTATTATTATGTATTATTACATGAATATTGTGAACTGTCCGAGGAAAAACCTAAGTATTTCCCAAATGGCAAGCTTTACAGATAGAAGGCAAAAATACCTAGATTTAATTATAATTGTAAGGTCAATGGAACCAGAGATTTTTTCCAAAGTTACCCTGGGCCCATTTCTGTTGGTACCAGCTCCAAAAAGGAGGTGGGCACAGGTCATTCGTGAATTTTACACACGATGTAAATATCAGATCATTGTGGATCAAATGATGCATAAAATAATATGAAAAGATACATGTTTTTCTTTGGACGCTCTCACTAGGTGGGATGGGCCAGGCTGATGCCTTTGCTTTATGTATGATTTGTGATAGGCCTGTTGTAATCAGAAATATTGTCTTTTATTGAGTTGGTCCCAGGAGAGGTACATTTCAGGACACTGAAAGGTAATCATGGGGGGGGTGCCCAAATAAAACAGCATCAAACTCACCCCTTCACCATCAGCACACGTTACTCAGGAGACATGTGTGGGTTCACATGTGTGTTTTGATAGTAAATAAACTTGGCTTGTGTTGTAGACATAGAGACCCCTGGATGAAAAAATTAAGAGTCCCACTCAAACTGATCAGTGTTCTCTAGGTGGTACAGTACAGAGTTCTTGTGTTGTGTTGGAACCAGAATTACCTCGGTTCTGTTCGATTCTCTCCACACTACTGAATACATGTCTCCTCCCAAACTCCGAATCAGATATTGTAATTAGATCTGTTTTTTATTTAGAAAATCACTAATGACCTCCAGAAGCCTGTTTTTAGAACCATGCTCGGCATGTGCGATTTCACCCCAGCCACAACGCATCGCCAGTCCTCTCTTTAGGTCACCTGATGTCCATCTTACTGTGGGTTTAAGGGGCATTGGAATGAGGTGGCCGCTCATCTCACACGGTCAGTTAGAGAGTGGTTTGGTTGGGCCCTCTGCCAGTCTGTAAGCTGTGTTTGTCCCTGTTGTGTTGGCTGCTCGACTACATGTGGAGATGCTGAATTTCAGAAGGAGACTGGAGCGACTCCTCTTTTATTAATTTCCATAGCTGTATATATATATTGCACTGTACATTATCTACAGTGTTCAGTGCAAAGGACGAATAGAACGAATAAACCGTGTGGTGATGGTATCCTGTATGTCCGAAGGTTGGAATACTGAGGTACAGTTAAGCATACACGGAGCCAAAACCTGCTTAGTGGTAAGTATACATGTAGGAAGAGCCACAATGTGGTCACTTTAACATTTCCCACCAACCCCAACTGATTCAACCTCTTTATACCACCCTCAATCAAAAAGCATCTTACGGTCACTTTCTCCGCTGAAGTCATATCCTACTACCAAGAGGAGCTTTTTGAAACGTCCCCACAGGATCCCGCCTGTAGCCCCAGCAAGGAAGGATTTTAGCAGGAGTTTCTGGCATTGTCCCCTTAGAGCAGCACTTATTCAACCGAAGCGGAGGCAAACTCATTGACCCGTTAAGCACTAATAAAAGTTTCCCAGGTGTTAGAATACATTATCACTTTCAACTCTCACTCAAATGCCTGACTCTCTTGTTATGAAGCCCTGTTCTCATTAACTGGTGTTTTAGGCTGGTAAATTAGCGGGGCCAAGCACCATATCGGATAGCTTATGCCATTACTTTAATATACTACCTTCCCCGTGCTCGGGTAATGAGGTCTTGCAGGAGATGTGCAGGGGATGTTGTGAACGTGGTGGCACTGAACGTGGAGGGGATGGCTGCAGTTCGTTAACATTGAAAAGGTTTGTGGTTGGATATTGGAGTCCCTATAGAACGTTTCTCAGTTTGCAAAGAGGACCCGAAATAAGGCCAATCTCACAGCCTAGCGGTTGTGGGGATGTATGGTCTGGTTGGGGAGATGGAGATGAAGGAGACGGTGGGGAGAGATTGGAGGGAAGTGTTTATGTGTAAGAGATAGAGCGGGAGGGAGTGAGCGTGTGTGCTGGTGAATTTCTCTCTCGGCCTTCTAATGGGAGAATGTTATTAGCCTGAGTCCTGGCGGTCGTCACTTTAAAGACCTTCCCTGCAAATTGAAGTGTCCAGCTCAGAAGTCGAGCAGCATCAAAATGCTCCCTCGCAGCCAAAACTAAGGACGTGTATATGTGTGTGTGTTGCGGGTGCGTGGGGCACGGCATGGGTGTGGAGATATGAAAGAGAGAACTGTGACTTGTCCCTCTGAAGTCAGCGCCATCAGAGGCTCACAGCAGAGCAACTGTCTATGCCTGTCTTTTGGAGCAGAAATACCGAATACGGGACCTCGAAAGTGTAATTACATCTCAGCAACTGGGACTGTTTGTGGTGTACAGATGGATGGATGGATGGGTGGGTGGGTGTCTAGTAGCTCCGAGGTTTCCAGAGTGACTACGAGTGAGATGGAGCTGACTGTAATCCAGCGTCTCGGTCCCAAATCCCACTGGTGGTGGGTATGATAGCGTGTGGTGCAGGCGTATACATTCACACTCCCGCTTTTTTTTTTTTTTTTTTTTTTTTTTACAGTAAAATAGCTGAAATACATATATAACACTCATCATCCAATAACAATAGTTTGCAGGCCACAGACTGAGTTTCCTCAGACTGCAGTGCCGTTGGACACGTCTGATTAATTTTAGACCATTAACCGAGCCTTGTGTTTATTTAAGCTACACATACAGAAGTAAGTAGATCATTGCTGTTCAACTGAAAACCATGGCATCTCCAATTGGCCGATTTTTATTATTTGCCTAATTCATTTTGATCACATGAGAATGCTCTCTACCCTACCTTTGGTGGACCTTCCATGATGAAAGGATCACCAGAAATACCCAAAACATGCTTAGAAAAACATCTGGTTCCATAGACCTTACATTCAAATTTTTCCGTCAGGTTTTTATTGCTCTTCCTGTAAAGTTGCCGACTTTGGGGATAACTTGGTTTTTCTTTGGACAGCGACGCTAATGCATCTGTCTCGGACTAGGTGTTGGCGAGGTTCCTGGAGGGTGTCCCTGTGATAATCCACCCCATACAGCTTAAAACTTGAGAACACAGAGTTCCTGCAGATTGGTGCGTTAGGGGTGGGGTCCCCCCCCCCCCTTCTATCTGACACTAGGCCCTTCTGCACAGGCATGATCGCTCATCTTGGCACTGACCGATAGACACGGATTAGGTTGGGTCGATCTCCACCGAGATAAAAAGCGGGACTTTTTTTTACATTCCTGGCGTTTACCCTGACGCTCTTATCCAGTGCGTTGCTTTACAGGATGGGCCAATGTAGTGTGGTTAGGGTCTCTGCCCAAGGACTCTTATTGGTGTAAGCACAGCATCGTCACCAGACCAGTGATTCAAACCCCAGTCTCCCACATGTGGTGGTGGTGCGCTTCTATCTTTAGCCGGTAGTGGGTGTTATCCCCTGGCTACACCAACCACATGTCACTGACGATGGATTGTGAGTTTGTAATTGACTCATGGCCATGACTTTGGCTAATGCAAGTTTGGGAGGCCGTATGTCCTTGAGTTCAATCCCAAACTATAGGCCACTGGATGATTTTGTTGCCCTTTGTGGTTGGTCTCCTATAGCTGGAAATCCTCAAGCTGACTATGAGAAGCATGACTTTGGAACATTTACAGAAGAAGGCAAAAGTACTAGTGATGCCTACAATGTCTATTGGTGTGGCTAGAAACGTTGTAGTTGCCCAGTGCTCCCGTTGCGCAAAAGATAACAGTTTCTACGGTTTTAATGGAAAAAGAAATGGCGGAAAAAAAAAGGTTGATTTTTTGATTTCTTACAGCTAGCTGCTGACTCGGATTAGGTAAAGCTTGTGCGTTGGAGAGGAGTCAAATAGGCCACTTAATAAAGAACATGTATTTTTGTGAAAACCCGTTGTAGTTGTTTGCCATCAGTGCTATGGAGATAAAAATAGAAGCGGGTTTTGCTACTGTGTTACTTACGCACAGCATACAACGGGGTGGATTACTTCTACTTGTTGTTTTTTTCTTGTTTCATGAAACAGGAGCTGTAATGATTCTGTCGTCACCTTGTTGTCAGATTTTCTCAATCGATACAAAGCCCCTATTGTTTGTTCAGAAGAAGGTGCGTGTTGTTGTTTAGTTCCTGAGGCAGTTCATTTTATAACTGCCTTAAGAGCAGCTCTAATTGGTTCAGGCGAATGGACCTGTGGACGATATCTATTGTATTCATATGAAGTGATGGCACCCATCCATGTTCCTATTGCCTCCCGTTGTGCTGTACTCGGAACGTGCCTGTGGGGGCAGTGCTATGATCGGTGGGATTGACCCAAAGAACGAGGTCCACTGAATTCTACAATGAACATACTGGAACCCCCTGTTCAATTCCATCACGTGGATTTTTTTTCTTTCCTGATGGCACCAGCCATATTCCGACATGACAGATGGTAGGGATTCATTTCGAGCTCACATTAGTGAAGAGTGTGTCTGGACTCTGTGGTGGCCTGACCACTCTTTTAATAAATGTGAGCTTCGAGTGAATCCCTACCATTGTCACCCCAGATTGCTGCTTTGAGAATCTTTTGGGATGTGCTTGTGTCCAAAGGTCCGGCGAAAAACAAGACATCAGCAGTTGAGGGTTTTCAAAGGTCATTACATTAAAAATGGCGCCATCCAGAGACGTAAACACACAGGCGAGGCAGGAGGTCAGGAAAACGGCCCCAACAGGACACAACGAAGGGCTAAAACCGTAGAAACAGGCGAAATATCCATAAACCAAAATACCAGTCAAGGTAGAAAAAAAGGGCTTCGGGTATCTAGCACTGGGCAAACGGAACGCTACTTCGGCAAGTAACCCAGGTGAATGTAATCAGAAATTCGGATGTAGGGCGAACTGGTATTGGGCTGAGCGTGAAGTCCACATGATCACCACATTGGTCTCTGGGATTTGGAGTTCTGCTCGTGGGGTGGTATAACGCCCGTTTATCGGTCAGATGGGCACGGTGACAGCTGGAGAAGACCTGCGCAGTGGTCCAAATCACCCATCATTAAGAGTGTATGCGACTCCTGGAACAGAAAGGAAATGTTTGTGTCGTTTGCTAGAAGCATTATGGAATACGATGCTGCCATGACAGGCGAAACCGCCTGCGGCATGATCAAAGCTGAAGCATCTGTGGTGAAATATTAGAGTGTGGGCAACCTTTTATTTTTTGCCGAAACCAGAGTAGATTGGCAATCAGTTTTCCACTTTGGAGTAGAGGGTGCAAAAATGAAATGGTTTTGGTTTTTGATCCTAATATCATTTATAAACGACTTAAGAAAAGGACCTTAGTGTATAAAGGACCTCAACTGTCCCTTTGGAACAGGTGGTTTGAAATATCAAATAAGTGTGAAGGTCATTTTACATGTCAATTTCTAAAACATGAACCAAATCACTGCTGCACGTTAATATTGTGCAGGGCTACGTGTTATGAAAATGCCTTCCTGGGCTTCATGAAAAGCATCACTGAAGTAGCAGCCAGGAAGTGAAGATGTGTTCTTCTTCTTTTCTCAACCCTGATAAATCGTATCAGGAATTTCTCTGATTTGTGTCATCACCATTCATCCACGAAGGCACCGCATATAGCCCTCCAAGCTTCTGTATAATAGGGCTAAAGATTGCTAATGAGCTACGATAAAAAGCTAATAAAGAGGTAAGAGTTATATAAGCAACCATATTCCCACACGTTTAACACTGTATTGGGATCTTTGGTGGGTGTTTGAAAGACGGTGAGGAGCGCTTTCTGTTCACTGGAGGTTCATTCACCACATGGGACCCCGTAGAGGAGTCCTGATGCTTGTGTTTTAAATTGTGTCGGAGGTCCGAGCTCTGCTTTGGAGTCTGGGATGCTGTGGGTGTTTCATAGGTAGGATGGAGTGGTTTTGCCTTGTATGAAAAGCATCAGAATTGAAATTAGATGTGAACAGCGTTGTTGACAGCAGTAATAGGAATGCAGTCGTGGGCTGATGGAAACTTCTGGGGGCTTAACCTGCACAAATGAAAAGACCATCCGGGAGAGAGAGATCTCCATGCTCGGAAGCTGGCAAGGCAATCTGCATGCTGCAGTCCACGTGAGGTAGCCATTAGCAACATAAACTAAAACACATGGTGCCCATTCTTCCGAACCCTGGGGTCCTGTAGAAGGGACAACGCAGGCCCGATGAATGAAGGAAGAGCTTTTAATCATTTAAACTGAGACTGTAATAATGCCAGTGTGCCTGCGGTTATGGTTATAGATTTCATATTTTTGGCTAAAGAAAGCCTAACGCTTTTAAAATCCTGTAAAATACTCTATTTTTATAATAACTGATTCTTGTTTCTATAATATATAACTGATATATAAACAAGTGAATTCATCATTTCCTAAGTCCATTGAAAATATGAGCTTATCTATGTATAATAATAGCTAATATATTAATTGATGACTTATGTAAGCTTATAAATTACATCATAAATTAAATAACATATACATGTTTTATAATCAAGACATTATTATAAAAGTGTTACCAAAGTTTGGATACAATGGTAGCCCAATGTTAATAAATAGTAATAAAGTGTAACTGAGATGATGTATGTATGATTATGATGGTATACAATGGTTCTGTATACAATCTATGACACACATCTCTGACCAAACCAACAGTCCAGACTAGCACCAAATATTCACTAAGTAAGGAGTGACCACTGAGGTGAACGAACCCACAGAGCTGTTCGCCTTTCTGCGTGTGCTGGGGTTGATGGCCCTGAATCTTCTAACCTCCTTCTAACCCATGGGGGTCCAAGATGAGAAAACGGTCACTGTAACTTTGGCAGCATGCGTTAATCACACACATGCTTATTTAGATGTCCCCCAAGATGCTCGGCAATCTACATCCTGGTCTGATTAATAAGCAATAATAATATAATAATAATAACACAGTGATAAATACTGCAGTTTTTAACATTTACAACATGATATATACCCAAGTAATCTACTATTCAATTATTATTATTATTATATATATTATTATTATTATTATTATTATTATTATTTATTATTATTATTATATAATGTTAGAGCATATATTATTAATAATTACAACAGCACACATCCAAAAATACTGCAGACACACATTAGATACATAAGTAGCGTACTATTATAACTTACTGCTATTATATTAAATTTATTATTATTATTATTATTATATAATGGTTTAAATAGCATATTATTATTAAGTAATTACACAACAGCACACAGTTCAAAATAACTGCAGACAACATTATATACATAAGTACCTCTACTTATTATAACTACTGCTATTATATTTATTCTTATTAAATATCTACCTGCAGAGAGCATAAAACTATATTAATAATAAAAACAAAACACACAGCAAAATACTGCAGACATTATATACATAAGTACCTACTACTACTACTATTATTATTATTATTATTATTAATATTAAATTTTATTATATATTATTATACAGAATGGTTATGAATACGCTTTGTTTTCTCTCTGGTGTGGTTTTAAGTGGGTGTTGTACCAGAAGAAGTAAGTGCAGGACACTGAAAGGTAACACAGTCCCCAAATGAATCTGATTAAACCCACCCTTACCATCAACGCTGCACAGAGCTCAGCAGACACATGCATCTTCACAGGTGGTTAAACTGGCTCGGTGTGAGCCTCTGTAGACATGGTGACCCCTAATTCCCCTTACCCGAACTGTAGAGAACGCCTGAGTCTCTACACTCAACTATTCCCCACCAGACCCACTCAGAATGCTTCGATTCACCTCCCAAACACTAACTATTCATGAAGGCTCTTTAGACACATTCCCAGGGCCACCCAAAAGCACCTAGGGGCCAATGGTCACTTTTCCCAGAAGTCATCCCACTTTTGGAGCAGCTATTTGAAACGTTCCCACAGGATGTTCTCCAGTCTCGCGGTTCCCCGTCAGCACTGGAGCAGAACAGATAGCGGGCTAGGAGGCAACACCTGGGCCGGCCGTTTAATTGTCTTGGCAATTTGCCCGAGAGACGTTCACAGCAGGCGAAGTCAAAAGTGTCGCGAATGCGTGAGGTTTGGCAATTGGTGGAGAAGACGCGGTGGAGAGAGGCAGGCTCTGCACACGTGCGCAGGCCTAAGAGCGCCACTAATTGCCTGTGAACTTTTATCCTCATTAATGTGCAGCAAAAAAGCGAGCGTGAGCGGGAAAGCGTCTCATTATCGTGTTTGCATGAAGAGGGGAAGGAGGGAAAGGGGCTGCGTGTGTTTCCAGTGTAAAGGCACTCGGGAGGAAAGCGACGATGGACACCTTCCACTTCAGCTGTTATTGTTTATTAGTCCGACTGAGGCTGGCTCTTTGCTTGCTCTCTTTCATGTATCTAATACAAAGTCCACCGACTTTCAAAGTGTCTGCATAATTCAGTGGTTGAGATGTGAACTGAGTGATTCCGAGACTAGGCAGCCGCTCGGCAGTCCGTGCTCGTAGTCCAATTCTCTTCTTCACCATGTGCCATATAGTTTGTAGTAGGAGACAGGTGTAGGAGACAGGTGTGGAATCAAGCTCACACACCATGTCTACCAACCCACACATCCAGATCCAGTCTGATTAGTCCAGGATGGAGTAACTGGAAGATGGAGCAGTAAATCTTGTAATGAAAGAAAAATAAAATCCATAAACAAAGATATTAAAATAAAACTGATATTAAAAACAACCAGACACCACAACTGATTAACATTAGCACTCCGCTGGAGCTGTTGTTGGCAGTTGCAGCTTTGAGACATCCACTGAAAGACGTAACTGGCCTTTTGCAGCACTGTGGCTCCTATGATGGAGTTGCAACTTCAAAACCTCCTACATGTTCAATGGGATGCACATATAGGAGATTGGCCAGGCTGTGCACACACCTCCAGCCTTGAGTTATTCTGGCTGAGTGTTCGGTATGGATTACTCGTTGAAACTTCACTGTTTCAATAAGTTTCAGTGTTTTTTGGCCTGTGAGGTGAAATTCTTCTCCTCTCATGTGTTATTCACTGATGTGTAATGTCCACGTACCATTTGTAGAGGAGCAGCCCTGTATCATTATGCTCCCAGTGTAGTACTTCACTGGGTATGGTGTCTCACCGGCATTCTTTTCCCAAATATGCCAAGCTGAATTTTTACTGATGTGTTCCATTTTTGTTTCGACTGGCCAGAGTTCCCCTCCAGAAGAGTGGGTTGACTGTGGCGCAGTTCATGGCTCATTGTTCTCATTGTACCTTGTGATGGAGTGACTACTGGTTTCTCTCTTAGCTGGCTTACTATTGGTCCAGCTGTACTGACAGACATACGGTTGGGGTCTTTGCTGGGGCTCTGTTTGAACTTTGACCTTTCTCCTTCACTGTCAATACATTGAAATACTTGTCTGAATCGTTATGTAGCGGCAGACCGAAACCAAACATTCGCAAGCACAAGTGGGCGCTCTCCAAGGTGCTGAAGTCACCTTTTAGCACCTGTGTTGGGGTCAGTCCAAATCACATGACTACGGGGCAGAGCCAGACAGCCGCACATGACTATGGGGCAAGCCAGACAGCCGCACATGGCTGGTCGCTGTTAATTGAGACAGCGGCCTCCATATAAATGCCACCGGGGGTGGTGGGGGGTTTGGACTAGCCGTGGTTGCGCTGCTAACCTCCTTTGTTTTGCCTCTCTGTGTCTCCCTGGACACGCAGACAGCTGAACGGTACCCGCTGACACAGCTTGCCCCACACGCACCCCTGGCATAACTTTTACTTTTCACCAACACCAGCAAAGGAAGGCGAGAGAGCACTACTGAGGCTCTGCAGGACCCCTCTGGACCCTGAGCCCTCCTCTGAATTCCAGATGGTCTTTTTTCCATTTTTTTTTTTTTTCAATTCACGACCATTAACCACAAGCCCCTAAGAGGGCCATATTACCCGACTTCTTGTGAGGCCTGTTCCATGTCATACACTCGTTCCCCACACTTACCAAACAATGGGAATGTTTTTCCTGACGCACCTAAGCACGGTTTGCGTACCAGCATCATTATCGTTGAGTTGTGCTGCCATTCTGGAGGTCAGCGTAGCCAAAGCAGTCCTGCTGTTAGTCAGAGATGCCAAAGATAAAGGTCACCAAGGTAGTCTCAGAGGTTCTCACTGCACCCATGGTTTTGCCTGCTCCGCATGCCCAGCAGAGGGCAGGCGTGGTGTGTGACTGTCTCTTAGGGTATACTGT
>JAMWET010005149.1:0-42500 GCA_024036415.1 Prochilodus magdalenae
ACAGACGGCTTAACTGCACAGACGGCACTTTTTGCACATGTCCTGATAATTAACGTATCACTTCTACTATAGTCGTATTGTTTATACTGCATTTTGTACACTACATGTATGATACATGTATATTAAAGAACTTAATAAGAAACTTATATTGTACATTTTCCTAATTTATATACATACTAGGGTTGCCACCTGTCCCGTAAAATACAGAATCGTCCTTTATTTGACGATTAAATGTTGCTTCCTGTATTAAACCAATATGGGACGTGATTTTGTTCCATATTTCCGTAACTGTGCGATATACATGTCTGTCACACACACATGAATGATCACTTTCTCTCTCAACAACCACCCCACCCGACTCAAATACAAATACGAGACGCGATTTATTCTGTATTTCAAACACGTCACTCTAGGACTGTACACGACTCAGCATTTTATCAGTTGAATCGGATTCGCCCGTCCTGGTCAACGATTCGCCTATTCGTTCACGTTTTTTCCTCCATGTACATTATCTAATAATCTGTAAATCAGTCTGCATACGGTTCAGATCTGATGTAAAGAAAGTCAGCAGAGTCACAGGAACATATTTCTAAACTAAAAGAGACGTGGCGTATGATGATCGATCTGAACTGGAGCCTGATTTAATTACAGGATACAGCACCGGGCAGCAGCGCTACTTATGCTAAACATTAGCACTTATAGCTTATAGTCTTTTTAATATCACTTCTAACAGCTTCTTCAGTAGGAGGACCCTTCGTCTTTCATCTCTCATAAATAATGAGCCGCTAAATAAAACCAGATTAGTCCATATTTAAATTATTTTTAGATGAAAAGAAGAATGGTAAACCGGAAACCGTTTAATCTGAAATGATTATCTCTTGTTTATCAGCAGGCAGGTTAAGTGACTGTACTTATCCTTAAGTAAAGATAATCTTAGCTGCAGACGAATAAATATAAATATCTGTAATTTAGGTTCTAAAATAAAGGAATTATAATAAAACAAATGTCTTCGCTCCGTTTTTCCTTCACCGCAAACAGCCGTTACGTCTATAACGAAAGTCAGCTCACTTGTTTGAAGCAGTGCTCGTTGTCTGACTGAATGAAGAGCAGAATTCGGTTTAATTTGTTCAGATTCTCTTCTTCAAAACCTCCTCCAGGCTTTCTCTGAGACATCGCCCCCCCATTTTCTTAGCTTCACGGCTTTAGCTGCCTTCAGCGGTGAACCGCCAGCGCACGTCGTCACGTGGATTAAATATTTTAGCAAGCATGCGTCACAGCCCAGCTAGAACTTACATATATATTTATTATTCCCCTTTAATAATTATTAACATGTCTTTTTACATTCTTTAAGTTCTTGTGCATTTTTGTAAGCTTTAGTCTGTTTAACAGAAGAAAAAAAAGGTCACTGTTGTCAGTCGACTTGAAGGGTCTCAGTCGACTTAAAGGGTCGCCGACTGACGATTCGAATCGTCGACTTCTAGAGGGCAGCCCTACATCACTCACACATGACCACGCCCCCCAACCCAACCCCCACGTCGACCTGTATTTTCATTTTTAAAAAAGGTGGCAACCCTAATACATACACATCTGTTTTGCTTCCCACTAGTCTTTCCTTTCATATTTAGTACTTATAATTGATATTGTAATTGTTTGTCCAGGAGCTAATGGAGAAAAATATCATTGTACAGTGCAACTGCTTGTTGCTCTGTGCATATGACAAACGCTTGAATCCTCAATCTGAATCTTCTTACTCAGTTTATACTCAGGTTTGTTCTGAGAGGGTGTTTGTTTCAGCTGAAGCTATCTCTTAGAGAGGGCTTATTGAAGGGCTGAGGGCATCACTGTTTTGCAGGTGGTCAACTGAATTTGCCACAAGAAGGTAACACCGTCTAATAACAATGTGCTTGAGAACATTGAGACTGAGGCTTTAAAACATTTGTCTAGCCTACATTAGTTGTACTAGCCTTAACTGGTAGCCTAACATAATCAATGTGTCAGTGGACCAGCCACAAATGTGAATTGTCTTTAGAACTTGGGAAATAAGCTCATAAATATGACACACTTTGCAATGTTTTAAAAAAATTAACTCTTGTGTTAGATCAGCAACATTCAAACCATGATGTCAGGAAAAACTAATGGATTATTGGTTACTAAAGTTTGCTCACCAGATGAGGTTCAGGTTGTGCCTCGTGTTTAAATGTTATGCAGGCCTCTGATTTAGACACATGTTACGGTTCACAGCTCCAAAGAAGCAAAACATTCCATGCGATGTTTCCTGAAGACACAGGCCCATGACCTTTCGGTTTGGAGCAGAAACCAGGGGGCTGTTTGAAACGTGATACCTGGAACAGGATTTTGTTCCTGTGTGTTCCGCCCCCGTCCCCAGATGCTTGCTTTATTTGCCTCGTTACCCTCGGTTCACCTTGCTCATCCCTAGTAACTCCGACAGAAGCACTGTGCTGTGCTATGGCATGGTCCAGAGGGGCGTGATGGGGAAACCATCTGGTCAGGATCCGCTCTCTGAGTCCACATGTTCGAAGAGGGCCTCGTTTGTGATTAAACTGCCACGAAAAACATTCACCCAGGCTTCCTGCACACTGTTGTATAAACAGCCGCTGAGTGGCCCAGAGCTGCCCTGTTGTCAGGTCGCATTTGCTTACTTTGCTGAGAAAGAGGTATTTTTGAGCCTTGTGGTGACCCCTCAATTGCTATTGCAGGCCACATGTTACAAACTGAAACTATGTTGAATATATCCATCAACAGCCTAATGGAAATGCAGCCTACCTCTAGAACAGATCCCTAAGAGGTCTTGAGTTATACCTAAGTTGAATTAAAACATAACTAACTTAACACAAACCTCTGCAAGATTGTAGATATATTAGAATAATGTGCATATGCTCAAATGCACATATATTAACAGTCACCTGGGATACCATAGCAATAGCCTAGTCACACCTTAGTAGCCACCTGGGATACTATAGCAGTAGCCTAGTAACACATTATCCACCACCTGGTATACCCTAGCAATAGCCTAGTCACACCTTAGTAGCCACCTGGGATAGCTACTATAGCAGTAGCCTAGTAACACCTTATCCACCACCTGGTATACCATAGCAAAGGCCTAGTCACACCTTAGTAGCCACCTGGGATACTATAGCAGTAGCCTAGTAACACCTTATCCACCACCTGGTATACCATACCAATAGCCTAGTCACACCTTAGTAGCCACCTTGGATAGCTACAATATCAGTAGCCTAGTAACACCTTATCCACCACCTGATATACCATAGCAATAGCCTAGTCACACCTTAGTAGCCACCTGGGATACTATAGCAGTAGCCTAGTAACACCTTATCCACCACCTGGTTTACCATAGCAACTGCGTAGTAACATCTTGTACTCCACCTGGGATACATTAGCATGGCCTAGTAAGACCTTAGTAGCTACCCGGAGTACATTAGCATAGTCTAGTAACATCTTATCCGCCACCTTGGATACTACAGCCCAACTGAGAACACCTTATCCACCACACGGGATACCATAGCCCACCTGGGATGCTACAAACCACCTGGGAGCACCTTATCCACCTCCTGGGATACAACAGAAATAGCCTAGTAGCACCTTATCCACCACCTAGCATACAACCGTACAGCTAGCAACACCGTATCAGCTACCTGGGATACTATAACACACCAGGGAACACCTTATCCACCACCTGGGATTATACAGCTTACCTGGGAACACCTTATCCACCAACTGGGATACAATAGCTACAGTCTAGCAGCACCTTAGTAATCACTGTACGTCTGATTCACATATGCTATCTCTGCGTGGTATGAGTGACACTGCAGCATGACTCACACAGCTCCCACATGTTTAGCATTTGCACTGAAGAGCGATGCAACTAAACGTTCTACAGACATTAGTTTATCCAAATGGATAAACAGTCAAATCAGAGACTTGTAAAAAGTTAAATATCATTTATCAAAGAGCACTGTCCATTTGTTTACCCTCAACCACATATTGATTTGCGACTGGACAATAGTTTCAAGGCCGGTAGGCCAGCCGAGAAATCACAATGTTTGTTTAACTAGTGATATGTTTAATACCATTCAGGAATTAAATGAAAGAATTTGCGCTTTTGAAAGTTTTGACTTTCTGTTTCATTTTCATTGGTTTATAAAGACCTATTTCCACGTATTTTCAGTGCTGCATCTGATACACTCCTCCACTGCAGTCACGCCAGCTGTGTGAAACCACTGAGCGGTTAATCGAGACGTTCCGCATTGCTCACGCCATACAGAGGCCACTATGTGTGAATCAGCCCTAAGATTACACAGTAATGGCCTAGCAGCATCTTAACAACCACCTGGGTAAAACAACAACACTTGACCACCTGGGATTTCATGGCAACGGATTCATCAAACCAGCTTTTGTGCTTTACCTCACAGATGAACAAAATAGTTACTTGCTGAATTATGTTTAAGTTCTGTGTCAGTGCATTTGAGTCTGCATGTCTCACTCTATTAGAGACTTCTATCTTGCAGGACCACCTTGTAGATGTAAAGCTAGAGACGATAGCTCTTCTGTTGCTTCACAGCTCGTGTTGGTCATCTTCTCGCCCTTCATCCACAGGCTGCTGTTGGCTTGACGTTTTGATTGGTGGACGATTCTCAGTCCAGCAGTGACACTGGGGTGCTAAAGCACTCCAGCAACCCGGTTGTGTTTGATCCACTGACACCAGCAAATACTAACACACCACCATCACCACCAACCATGGTAGTCCTCTAGGGGTCCTGACCATTGAAGAACAGACCGAAGGAGGCCAAGACATTGTGCACTACCAAATGCTCCTATATGGTAAGTGGAGCTGATCAAATAAACAATCAGTGTAGATAGGAGGTGTACCTAATGAAGTGGCCAGTGGGTGTATAAGATTAATAGATAAGCGAAAATAGGCACTCTCTGTTTCTTTCAGGGAGCTAAATGTGAGAATGCTGAAAATAAGAGTGTCCTCTAAGGGTTAAGAGGTGCATACATGGGCTTTAACGGAGTCACCAAAGGGAAATTAAAGCCTGCAGTAGACTGAATCAAACCTACACAAAATGCACCTGAGATGCTGCAGAATAATTGTGGAGTAAATCAGAAGGCCAGTTAAACTGTGTTTGGTTTAGGCGTGCTTGTTTGTGAGGATTCGAGACAGAGTGAGGACTAAATGAATGTGTTTGGTAAGGCATGCCCATACTGAGCAGCCTCAGGCTGAAACAGCACAGCAGCAGATGGAGAACCAGCCCTGAGTAATCTGGCACTAATAGCAACAACACGTCAAGCCTCTCTGCTCTGTCAGTTCTGACTAAATGTCACTATCATTTTCGTGGTACCTGCTTCAATACCACCTGGACAGTATTAAAGCGATGAATCCACCAAAAAACAAGAGACTTATTTGCACAAGTTCTTTAATTTTTCACTTCCACTACAAGGCTAGTGTAGATAGAAGTCCGATAGAAGTCTATACCCCACCAACTAGCATTTTGCATGCACACACATTAATGTGGTTCCAGATGTTGTTGTTGTTGTTGTTGTTGTTGTTGTTGTTAAAGAGACAATCTGACCCTTACCATAACTGCATCTGATGTAAACATGCCTACTCATCACTGCTTCAGGGGTCTTTTGAGTCTATAAATGATTATCTGCTTTATAGACTATAGGAACCCCCCCCTCTTGATGATGTATCTTGAAGGTGGGAGAATCTCCAACTGCTTTAGAATGGATTTTGGGAGCTTTATCTTATTCTGAAACCCAATAACTCTCTATAAATCATCTTTCCACTGGGGAGACTGGATTACTTGATGACAGAACTGACTGATCAGATGAAGAGAACAAGAACAAGGTAAATGCTACAATTAGCAATAAGGCACCTGCCTATCTAAATACTCACTCCATTTCTCTGACTATATATATCTTTGGCTTGAGTGATTAAGGGAACGTGAACTCTCTCAAATCAGTGGTGTTGAGAGATACAGTGCTGTACTAGGGAATTAACTGCATGAATTAAATAAATACGATATTGGATTCTAGTTGTTGGCTGGAATCTTAATTTAAAGGAGCAATATATAACTTCTAATGGTGAAGTTGTGTATTGCAACCTACCACCCCCTAACCCCGTACCTTCCTTAGAGGCTGTGGTGGCCACCGCATTTCTGCTGCTGGTAATGATTCGGTCTCCTTTGATTTTTTTTGTATGTTTTTGTGGTAAAAGTAAAATTTGAACCTCCATCTGTCAAATTTATCACAGCACAAAATGGTTATCCAGCACTGCTGTTCTTCTAGCTATTTATTCTGTCCATTTCAGTTTAAACTCAGCTTAATAAGAACTACTTACCCCTCGTTTAGGCTATCAAAACAAAACCATATTAAATTAATGCTGGCAATATTTTACAATAATGGCATTCGCCAGCTTCTTGTTTGAATAATCCCATACCTCTTTAAATGGTGCAGCAGTTATTAACACTGGACTGTAACTGCAGCTCTATTTAAGGCTGAATGGAAAAATGATTAAGACAGCTGACCTTCAGCCCAGTAGTTTTATTGTTGGTAGTATTTTTGATAAAGAGATTTATGATATGAGAATATCTTACCTGCAGAGCTTTCTGTACTGCATTTTGACAAGGATTATTTTTGCATCTTTCAGATTTAAGATTCTGCTTTATTGTTAAAAGACAAAACGTAAAAGCCTGTATGGTTAATCTATAGTCGATTCTGGACCATTCCTATGTAGATCTGAAAGGCTAATTCTATGCAAATGAGAACACAATGATTTGTAGTTACAGGTAATTATACACTAGTGCATTCTATAAGTGTATAATAGAGTATAATAGAATAGATATACATTATTATAGTATAGATATATAGCATAATAGAATAAAGTATGGAGGTATATAATAGAATAGAGAGCAATAGAATAGAATAGGTTTGCAGTTACAAGTAATTATACAGTAACCTAAATCTTACACACTGATCCTTTAAGGAATATATACGCTTATGGTACCTGACACAGGTAGTAAAACCCTAGTTTTAACCGTACCTTGTGCCTGTTCCTTGCCCAAACATGTCTTGTCACTGAACGATTCCTTTAAGAGATAACCACTTAAGAGTCTAGATTTTAATGATACATTTTTATTCAGTTCACATAATCATGTATGCACCAACTGCTTGCCCACAAGCACAGAAATTAATTATACATGGACGATTATATCTAGCATTAATTTTTTTACTTCCTTTGGTATATGCACACTGCTTTATGGGAAAACCCCAAGCAGTTGATTCATTCATTCTAATTCCTGCCTATGCCTCTTACACAGGTGCACACATACATCACCGTGCAAAAGTCAGGGATCATTCAAATTTCGATCACACCAGTCACAAGTTGCTATATTCAGGAGGTTTTTCTAAAGAGATCAGATACAAGAAAAATGGGACTAACAAGCACCTGATAGACCACCGAAACTCACCATCACAATCAGAAGAGCAGTAGTAGTGTTCATCTTTGAGAGAGAGGAGAAAATCAAGCTCCATCTGATTAAAACTAACAGGATGACTCATGGAGGGTATCGCTGCTCACTGAATGTCTGCAGTCATGGTGGTTTGGTCAGTCAAGTCCAGCGATAAGACCGTCCTTGACAGTTGATTCCAGCTAGGTGCAGCTATTTAACAATTAGTGTATAAAATGGGACAGTGGTGTCATTCCAGACTGTCATGTAGTGACACTGAATAGCAGCAGGTCATCTTCAGTGATGAGTCACGCTTTTGTCTTGGCGGAGACAACCACCGAATCTGTGTCTGGAGTCACCGTGGGTTTGTTTGAGGGTTTGTTGTCATGCGTCAGAAAAGTTGAAATACTCCATAGCTGTAGGAAGAGGCACCACAAGAGCAAGAAACACCAATTCAAATGAGATTACTTGATTGTGAAATGCAGATAATGTAACAACTTTAAAAACTGAACTATTGAGATCTGGAAAGTATATCCCTGGAGATATAACTGAAAAACTGAAAGCAGGAAGAGGGTACACACAAAGAGGGTACTCCAATACATTTGGATGTTATATTGAGTTGAATGTCTCCTTCCATGTGTGGTAAATGGGCGCAAAGCAGATGTTAATGATTGGTAAAAAGGAGTGACTGCATTTGGGCATGCCAATGTCCAGAGTGTAAAGGAAGTAGCTCAGCGGTTGGTGTAGCTCAGCGGGTAACACCACTACCCGCCAGGGAGCCACCACCACACGTGGGAGACTGGGGTTCGAATCCTGGTCTGGGTAACTACGCAGTGCTACACCAATAAGAGTCCTTGGGCAAGACTCCTAACATTACATAGGCCTACCTGTAATATGATTAACCTTGTAAGTCGCTCTGGATAAGAGCGTCAGCTAAATGCCGGAAATGTAAGTAGCTGCATTCGCAGGTGTAGAAGCGTACGGTCATATGGGTCTACCAGCAGTGGCTAAAATCCCAGTCTACAGAAAATGTATCATCAATTTTGGCCCAATTGCATATGTTTTTGATGTAATAGTGTCTGAACTTTGATGTGGCCTAAATCCAGAAACTCGTCCAGTCCATGCTAAATTAAATCACAGCTGTTACTGGTGATCAAAGAGGTATTAAATGCTATTAGGTAAGTTTCAGTCCCAGGTGACTAATTTTTATCTCTAATAAAAGTGATGTCAATTTTAATATGCATTGATATTTATTCTATATTTAAAGCCCATTCCATTATATATGTTGGTTTAAAAAAAAGAAAGTGTCTATGATGTATTTTGCAATGAAAACATCTTTTATGGTTTAATAAGTGTAAAGTTTAATGGACTTTTTCACTGGAGGTAGTCTTTGGAACGATACTGTACACACACATACACACGCGTATGCATTGCACTACATAAATGTACACGCACATTTAATCCTCAGCAGATGCACTCACGACATTGCCTCTTCAAAGGGCATGTGCTGTGTACACAATTAACTTGTGTTCTTTTGATCCGCTGTGGTTTACATGCTGACACGACCCACGCCGAGGCATGGCGTTTTCACAGACACGCACAGACAGCTGTGCGGCTGCACATAGCTTTGCCCCGAGCCACATCACGTGTGTGGAATGAGCAAGGACAATCTCATACGCTTCTGTAAATATGCAAATGGGCCTGAAGCCTTGGAGTCTTATGGAGGAGCTGACTGTCAATTATCATGATTATCATAAAGGATCTTAAAGGGACAGGACCCAGAGCCTACGTTACGTTTCCCTGCCTCGTCCCGGGATGACCTTAAGCGGGTTCACCCACAAAAAAACTTCAGAGTTGCTTTCAGGCTAACTCCAGTTTTGCACCAGAAGCCCCCTCAAGCAGTTATGAGGAAAATAATGATTAATTCACTATTTGGCTCAAAGGCAAGCAAACTCTGCACATACATTCCAATGTAAAATGGCCTGCAAGCCGATTCTTGCACTGAGCTGATTTGTGCTAATGTCCTCCGAAGGCAACAAGTTGAAGGAGAGAATTCTTATTCACTGTTAGTACTTGTTGTACATGCCTGATTGGTAACAGTTGCAAAAAGGGTGTTTCCCATATTTGATCCCATGTTGAGCGTCAGCTGCAGCAGACCTGGTTTCTGGCCCCTTTGACCCGTCTCCTTGTGTATGTTATGGATGCTAAATTGCATGACCGTGTGGAGAGGATTATTAGAGTTTAACCTGTAAAGCCCGGGACTGTGAAGACTTTATGGCTTTATGGTTTTCCCAAATGTACAACTAAGAGTTCACACATGGATACACTTGGATGTACTTTGATACAGCCCACCGATTGGAATTCCTCAGACTGCTGCATAATCCAGGCATTAAGATATATGGATCATTCTGCTGAATTGATTAAAAGTCAAAGTTTAAAACCCATTTCAGACTTTTAACTGACTTGAATCATTTTGCTTTAAGTGAGCCTATAACTTACTTAGGTTTATTTTATTAAAATACATAAATAAGCATTTATACCTACAGTACATATATATACCCACCAGCCCTAACACTAAAACCACCTCCTTGTATCTACACTCACTGTCCATTTTAGCCGCTCCACTTACCATATAGGAGTACTTTGTAGCTCTGCAATTAGTCCATCTGATTCACTGTATACTTTGTTATCCCTGTTTTACCCTGTTCTTTAATAGTTAGGACCACCACAGGACCACCACAGGGCAGGTATTATGTGGGTGGTGGATTATTCTCAGCACTTCAGTGCACTGGTGTGTTAGTGTGGTGCTGGTGTAAGAGGATCAGACACAGCAGTGCTGCTGGAGGGTTTAAACACTGTGTCCACTCACTGTCCACTCTATTAGACAGTCATGCCTGGCTGGTCCACCTTGTAGATGTACAGTCAGAAAGGATAAATCATCTGCTGCTGCAGAGTTCGTGTTGGCCGTCTTCCAGTCCTTCATCAGTGGGCACATGATGCTGTTGGCTATATATTTTTTGGTTGGTAGATTCCTTAGTAATCGTAGACATAGCTTATAGAAATATATGTTTCGGTAGTGATGATTCTTAAGGCTACAGTCTGATTTTTCGACATTGGGCCATTTTAACAGCAAAACAAAGCGATTTAACTAAATTGCTCAGTGTGGCCGGGAGGCCATGGTGATGGGAATGCAGCCTCACTTTCTTCTCTAAAAGGCACTTTCAAAAATCATAAAATTACATTTACAAGGTAATTTTATATAATGGATGTTAAAGCTTATCAGAAGTATGGCAAATAAAAACCCAAACATTAAGTATATCGTTGCTGTCCAAAGAAAAACATGTATCTCCATTTTTGTTGATTTTTACTTTTATGCCTCATTTGATCACATGAGCTATTGTTTACACTGTGTGGAAAGTTCACAAAGAATGGACCAACAGGAATGGCCCAAAACTGTTTTGAAAGACGTCTGGTTCCATTGACTCCCATTCAAATGAAATTAGGTTTTTGGCCTCTCCTATAAAGTTGCTGTTTTGGAGATACCTGTTTTTCTTTGGACAGCGACAAATTCATAAGACTTTTGCTTGTGAGTCTTTTGATAATTTGCTGTAACAGTTGAAAATGCACTTAAAATGTATTTCCATGTCATTTTTGCACATAGCAATTTAAAGAGGCTTACTGGGTTTCATATTCACTTCTAATTTTCTTTTTTCGTGGACAGATGTCTGCTCTGAGAGAATTAGAAGTGAATAAGAAACCCAGTAAGCCTCTTTGAATTGCTATGTGCAAAAATCTCATCTGCCACTAATAAATAAACAAAGAGATGATGTTGATAATTGTGTGCTAGAATTGATTCTTTAAAGTCAATGCCAGGATGGATCGGAAGTATTGATGTTGAGGTATTGATCTGCCCATCCCTAGACACAATGTGGTATAGTCATTATACATCTCCCTCCTTCAACTTTCCTTTTTTACTTTAAGATCTAAACCAAAACCTTGAAAACCCTTTCATGAGTGTAAATTTAGGGTTTAGGGTTTGAGACAGTCACCTCCCAAAAGAAAGTACCCTATTAATAATGTATGTATTTAGATTAATACTATCTCAATCAAGGCCTTGAGCTTAAACAGATAATAACTTATTACTTGTATCGACATGGTCTGAATATTTCATTGTTTTATAAATGTTATATGACTTTGTCACCACAGTTTGACCCAATTCAATCAAATGGTCCATTAACAAAAGCATTTTTGGATTTATATGAAATGCACCATCCTAGAAACGCATACTAGGGCAGAATTATTTAGTGTTGCTGATAGAAACCAGACGTTTGAAGCCTTTAATGCCTCTGAAATCTCCCTCTTAGAAAACTATTACATGAAATGGTTACCAATACGCTGCCTGACGCCCGGGACAATGTTTTATGATAATTTTAAGACAAGCTTTTGGCCGATGGCATGTATTTCAAAAGCCATTTGTGTGGATAGATCTCATGTAAGACAAAATATTACCATTTATGGTTTTACCATGATCAAATACGTGCCCTGGCTCAAAACATGATGGCATATTTTTCAAAGTGGCTTTTTAAAATCACTGTAAACTAAATCAGAGTGCTGGCATCAGTGGAGATACATATATCATTTTTCCTATGGAATAATTGCAACAATATCCAGAATGTAGAACTGACCTATCCAGCCTTTATAAAGTATATACAGTTATTGCACACACTTAATACACCATAACCTCGACTTTGGTTTGCCTCTTGTCATTGCTTCCATTAACATAGTATGTTTATTTCTGTTACTGTGAGGGAAAAGAAACTGATACACTAATATTCGTTTTTGTTTCTTTTTAGATTGATTCATAAACCATTAGATACATGACAATATGGAAGTCTAACTGCAAGTGTAGTTATACACCTCATTTTATGTCCATTGTTGGCTATAGCAGGCTTGGCCTCCTCAAGGCTGCAATGTTGACCCTCATCCCCACTTGTCAGACCAAATTTGCACCCCTGAATACATACATCTAGAAGACGCATAGGATCACTGGTCATTTTGGAAAGCTGGCTTTATTTGTCTTATGGACATTGAGACCCCTGGTTCCCACCACCACCGCCATAAAAGTAATCAGTCTCTATACTCAGCTATTTCACACCTAACCACACTGAAACACTTGTGATGTATCTCATGTATTAACTACCAGGTCTAGTAGCTTAAATTTAAGAACCCCCAACAAGAAGGTCATAAGAAGCAAAAAATAGAAGTTTGAGAATCCCCACATGATGTAAAGCTTTAGTTCCACTGAAACGTTCCTACTTGAACACTACCTTCAAGCCAAGAACCATTATTTTTAATGGTTCCACACAGCGGTGCTATGCAATGCCCACATTTGGAAAACACACCCATCTTTTTGCTGAGGCTTGCACACTGACTTAGGATTGTGTTCATCTGGGTGCCAAGTTGACTTTTACTTCACATGATCTCCATTTGGCCTGGGCGACTTCAATGAGATCTTTAGCGGATAATCCTGCTTTGCTCAACAGGCCTTATGAGCCATGAAGGACTTGAACTTGCTCACATAATCATTTGAGGCCTGAGTGTTTGACACAGCTAAGGGAGGAGAGGAGAGTGAGTAGCAAATCGCCGAAATTACAGCCCTACACCAGCTACGAACTCAGCGAAAGTCGTAAACTCACCAGCAATGTTCTCTCTGAGCTTGCTCCGGAGATAGTAAATGTCCCTCGAGCTTTGGGATGGATCAGTAAATGGATTTAACTTTAGCCGTCTTTGGGCGAAATAGTCTGAGGCGAACGCTGACAGTAACTAATCGGCAAGACATGGCTCGGTGTGGAAAAGCCATCTTCGCTGGCTCCCCGGGCTCATGGCTCTGTTTGAAATGTAGGCCACAGCGAGGGACCTCCGCAGTAAATTAGCCCCAGCTCCGAAGAGGCAGGTTGGGCTCCAGTTACAGCCCAGCAGAGCAACTCCATGGTCAGGGGCGGTCAGATGAGATGTGGGGGTTGCCTAGAGGTGGCCCCCTATGATGGGCCCTTTCTGTCTGATGGTGTGTCCAGATGCTGAGGAGCATCAGGCCGTGATCACGAACGCACACACAACACAACTCACCCTCTCACACACAGGAGCATCCCTCGGGAGATCTGAAGATTGATTCACGATCCTGCTAGCCCAACTTCCTGTTTCCCTGTTCGCTCATGCCCCAGAACGCAGCGTGCTTGACAGTGCATTGCATCGTGTGTTTCAGGAATATCTGAAAATATCCCTGCCTTTGGAAGTCAAGGGTTTTAATGTTGTTTTGCTGCACTGTAAAAAGTGGAACAGGGCAGAGGTTTGACTTGAAGTGCTCACAGGAGTCAAACTCTAACACCCGTAAAAGCTACATCTCAGTAAAGGATTTGCATGTAATTGAATACAAGGCCTGATGCCTAAGACTTTGTTTTATGATGCAACCCACTTTCCTAAAAAGTTGGGGTGCTGTGTGACATGTAAATGGATGTAAATAAAAACAGAATGCAATGATTTGCAAATCTCATAAAACATATTTTATTAACAAACATAGATCACACATTCAATGTTGAAGTTGAGACATTTTATAAACATTTCATAAACATTATTAACTCATACAGAGCAGGAATACCCCTAAAACAACATTGGGACAGGGGAAACAACAGGCTGGAAAAGTAAGTGGT
Source organism: Prochilodus magdalenae (assembly GCA_024036415.1). Classification (NCBI taxonomy): domain Eukaryota; kingdom Metazoa; phylum Chordata; class Actinopteri; order Characiformes; family Prochilodontidae; genus Prochilodus; species Prochilodus magdalenae. The sequence goes on from JAMWET010005149.1 coordinate 14,198, forward strand.
ACCAATCAAAACACCTGTAGGAGCAATTTGCAACTAAGTCACATGGCTTGGTACCAAAAGAGCATTTTAGACAGGCAGTCAATACTGGATGCTCATGATCTTTGGGCCTTAGGTGGAAATTTCTCCCACACTTCCATTTTCTTCAAAGGTACCGTATGTGTACAAAGACGCATCATCTAAACTGAGAAAAGAAGAAACAGTGGTTAGGAGCTCCTCTTCCATGTTTAGCTCCACACTGCTGAGAACAGGAATGAAATGCCCATAGAAACAAAAGCTCAGAGAGCAGAAGCTAAGGACCATGGACCCCCCATGTCTACAACTGGCTTAAGGTATTTGTTGGAGACAATCGTTAACAACATTGCTTCAGCGTGTCATAACTCATTTGCTTAACGTTGAGAAAATCTCAACTCGATTTTTTGCTTGTGAGTAGACTTGATGTCATGGTGCACCAAATGCAGTGTTGCATTTAGGAGAAATTTTTGTTTGCATATTGCAAATTTTAGTTTTCTACATTTTCTACAAAAAAAAAAACTGATAATGATAATCGGACCATTAAGAGCTGATTTGAATAAAATGTAATTACATTAACTTTGAAAGTAAAGAACGTTACTGCCCTCTGTTGTAAATTATTTTTAGAGATGCTTGTCTGGACAACATATGTACAGTGTTTAACTGATTTTGCTTGACATCCATTATGGAATTCTTTCCTGAATGCCAGCATGTGCAATCGGCATTGTCGTGTTTAGTTTAGTTAGTGGTTGGTGTAGCTCAGCAGATAACACCACTACCTGCCAAGTAGCCAGCACCACACGTGGGAGACTGGGGTTTGAATCCCGGGCTGAGTGACTATGCTGTGCTACACCAATAAGAGTTCGTGGGCAAGACTCCTAACACTACATTGGCCTACCTGTAATATGATTAACCTTGTAAGTCGCTCTGGATAAGAGCATCAGCTAAATACCGTAAACGTTTGGTGTAAGGTGGCTGTATTGCTCAGCAACATTCGGGAGCGGAATGCAAATGCACAGATGAGTCCAGTTTGGGCTTTTACTGGCATGATGCTGTATCTTGAGTGAAATATGCAAACCTGTGAGATTTCCATTCACAGCCATGCGACTGCAGCAACTAAACATGGCCTGTATGTAACATGATCCAAACTGGTACATTTAGGTTAGTGTTATGTCCTAGTGAATAGAGTGGCGGGTCTTGAGAGCATCACCTTGTTTAAGACGGGTAATGGTGAATGTACTATTTCTGTAAGTACATCCGCAGATGATGCCAGGAGCACTAATGGGATGTGTTAAAAAGTACACCATACAATAAACAACTTCTCATAGGAATGACATCTGCAAGCAGCACTGGAGACCGGACAGCTGTGTTTCTGTAACAAGCATAATACATGTGATCTTATTGTAGGAGATCACCCATCCAACCCAACATGTTTAAAGGTTCAGCTATGTCCATGTGTGGGAGCCATTAAACCTGTGGGAAATCAGGTTTCACAGTGGCTAGTATTGAGCTGTTAGTGTGGTAACCCAGTTAACCCAGTGATTACACTGGGGCCCATGGTGCCAGTTAACCCACCTCCCCAAAAGTGATGGCCCCTATATAGATGGTATGTCCCATGATGGAAGGTGCAATTTCTTTGCACCATAGAGACGTGACCCGACACTGCGAGCAAAAAAGGAAATTACATTGTCTTTTTTATATCCTTAAGTGTAATTTGTTTATGATTGCCCGTATAATCATATCCTCTCAGCTAAACAAGCACCACAGACAATGACTTCTGGGAAGCAGGTGGGTTAAAGAAGCATTTAGGCATGAGATTTTAGACAAACTGAATATACAATGTTATATGCAAAGATGAAAACAGCTCCTGAGGCCCAGGAGGTGGAGACAGCGTTCCTCAAAAAAGGCGCCCCTAATGCGATTCTCTTGAGACTTCTGGAGAGGCTCTCCTGTCCTCCTCTCCGTTCTCATATTCCTCATTACTGAAAAGTGAATTAATGATAAATGAGCTGATGAGTCATTTCAGAGTGAGGAGCTATGACCACTAGATGGCACTCTCTTCCACCCTATTTCAGCTGCAAGTAAATTGTTGGTGTCAGGCGCAAAAGGCCCTGATATAAGGCTTCAAAGAGAATGCCAGTTACCCTATGGGCCGGTTGTCCAGATGCAGATTAAGCCTAGTCTTGGTCTAAATTGCTCTGTCAAAAGGGATTCTCCATTAAAAAATCCCTTTCAAACTCGGATTTGTCCGGGCGTGTGTGAGCGGAACGGCCCGACTAGAGCTACAGTACATAAATTTATATATGGCATATAAATTGAGCGGTAAAACATCTCAGTGAGCTTCTCTAGGTCAAAATAGCCATAAAACAGGAGACTGTTCCTGTGCAGGCTGGAAATAAACCTCATTAAAAACAGTAGCTGACCACAGTGATGAGCTGATAAAACAGAGCTGCAGCTTTTAGTCTTCGAACAGTGAGTTTCAGTGCCGATTTGATCTGGTATATAAATATGCCAGAGTTGATAATGAGCTTGGCAACGCTTTGTAGTTGTCAGGTTCTTAATGTGCTTTTGCGCTGGTCCAGCATGGCAGCGGATGTGAATGCAGCCTTGGTAAGAACAGCATTACTCTTAACAACTGTTTGTTAAGCACTTTGGACTGCCACCGAAGTGAGTAGTGCTCTATAAATAAAGATTATTATTAGGGGGGCCGTTGTGGACTGGAAGTTAGAGAACCACACTGGCTCGATTAATGAACTGACAAAACACAATCAAAGTGCCCCAATCCCCAACTGCTTCTCCCAAGGTGCCATGGGTAGGCCTGCCCACCACCCCAGGAGTGCTCAGTGCCCCATAGTGTGTATGTAAGTGTGAATTAATCCTACTGGGTTGCAGGAACTGGCAGGGCAGAAAGCAGGATACACCCTGGACAGGCCGCCAGTCCATCACAGGGCAGGACACAGACAGGCATGTACATTCACATACATACACACACACACACACACACACAAACCTAGGGGGCAGTTTAGCATCTCCAGTTCACCTGACTGCATGTCTTTGGACTGTGGGAGGAAAATGGAGCTCAAGGAGGAAACCCACATGGGGAGAACATGTAAACTACACACAGAAAGGACATGGGATGCCCCACCTGGGAATAGAACCCAGGCCCTTCTGGCTGTGAGGTGACATTACTACTGGCTGCGCTACCTTGGTTCTGAACATTATTATTATTATTATTATTATTATTATTATTATGCAAGAATTACAACACCCCCCCCCCCTCGTCAAATGATATGTTAACTGTATATCTGTAAACTTTTTCATATGACTGCATGAACAGGTCTAGACGATACTGGATTTTACTTTATTATTATTATTATTATTATTATTGTTATTATTATTTTTTTTATGAATTTTTTAAAATTCTGCTTGAATATAATTGAAACAGAATTCTTATACTTTTTAAACTCAACTACATTCCCAACAGGAAACCATACATTTTATTTATAAGACCAACATAATACCTCTAACAAAGCTCAAAGGACAAGAGATTTTTTTCTCATTTCAAGGCCATGTAGGTTCCTGTGCATTACAATCCACCGTTTTCAGTAAAACCAACCAATCCAACAACATTGATATTTAATCCATATCATTGTGAAAAGAGCATTGTGGACCTGTACTGCTGATCAGCCACCACATCACACCACACACTTTAATGCATGTGTTAACATATATTTAACATATTTATAACTTTGTATGTTTAAATACCAAAACCTCTTCACTTACAGCCAAGTATATGTTTAGATTTTTCTAGAGGCAACAGATTGCATGAGCTTTGATCACATTGTTCCTTTTTGGCATGGATTGTACGAAGGCACATTTGATTAGTAGAACAAATGTTCATTGAGCTGTAGACAGTAATCACACAAAGACTGCCTGTCCTCTGAATCCGTAGACACACTGAACATTGCAAATCATTTGCATAAAGTTTGTCTGCTGGAAATTTTTATCACCACATCTCCTGAATTTGGCTGATTATTTTGCCATAAAAATAAATAATATCTTCCCGGGAGAAGCTGCATTACTTCAGATGAATTAATGCCAGTATTGCTTAAATTCAGTTAGTGTAATAAACTGTTATTGTAAAAAATATATATATATATATTTACAATAAATATTTGCGCATCAAAATGCTAATAAAGATTTTTACATTACATACATTGGAGGATGTATTTGTATTGGTGGATAATTTTACATTTGTGGTTATCCATACATTAGTGGATATCTTTACATTGGTGGTTATCTATACATTGGTGAATATTTTTAAATTGGAGGTTATCTATACATTAGTGTATATCTTTACATTGGTGGTTATCTATACATTAGTGTATATCTTTACATTGGTGGTTATCTATACATTAGTGTATATCTTTACATTGGTGGTAATCTATACATTAGTGTATTTCTTTACATTGGTGGTTATCTATACATTAGTGTATATCTTTACATTGGAAGCTATCTATACATTAGTGTATTTCTTTACATTGGTGGTTATCTATACATTAGTGTATATCTTTACATTAGTGGTTATCTATACAGTTGTGGATATTATTACACTGGGGGTTATCTATACATTAGTGTATATCTTTACATTGGTGGTTATCTTTACATTTTCTTGGATAATATTACATTGGTGGTTATGTATATATTGGTGTATATCTTTACATTGGTGGTTATCTATACATTGGTGGATATTATTACATTGGTGGTTATCTATACATTAGTGTATATTTTTACATTGGTGGTTATCTATACATTAGTGTATATCTTTACACTGGTGGTTATCTATACATTAGTGTATATCTTTACATGGGAAGCTATCTATACATTAGTGTATATCTTTACATTGGTGGTTATCTATACATTTTCTTGGATAATATTACATTGGTGGTTATCTATACATTAGTGTATATCTTTACATTGGTTGTTATTTATACATTGGTGTATATCTTTACATTGTTGTTATCTATACATTAGTGTATATCTTTACATTGGAAGCTATCTATAAATTAGTGGTTATCTATACATTAGTGTATATCTTTACATTGGTTGTTATCTATACATTAGTGTATATCTTTACATTGGTGGTTATCTATACATTGGTGGATATTATTACATTGGTGGTTATCTATACATTAGTGAATATCTAAACATTGGTTGATATCTAAACATTGGTGGATATTATTACAGTGGTGGCCTATCCCAAAATAGAAGGGATAATTTTCAACCTTATGTCTTTTCTAAATCTATCTACTTAATGTACCATTGATTACCAAGGACGATGTCAATGTGGTTTTCTATGTACAGAGAAGAACTGGAACCCTGTTCACTGGCTAAATTAGCCCAAATCTAATGTAACATAAATCTAGACTTTTCATAGCTGTGTGTAACACAAGTCTAAAGTTTTCAAAAAAGATCTGAACCCCTCATAAATAGCCCAATAATGGATATACGACCGTTTACAAGAATATTTGTTCCCATTGCGCAGACACCATTCAGTGTCAAGAGGGTTGCAACTTAAAGTACACTCAAGTAAACGCTGCAAATCCAACCTTTTTGTCGTTTCGTCTCGCCCCTAATAATGAATAATAATGAATAATGTTGAGTGCTCATCAGAGCAAATTATCTTTGCAAGGATGGCTAGTGCTGATAGTTCATTCATCTGATGCTGGCACGATGCCCAAAGTTTGTTCTGGTGGATGTGAGTATGCGGGTCATTGCAGGGTGCAGGTTCATTCAGTAAAGGCAGATACAAGGCACTTACAAAAACAAATGTGAACCATTGTGGCAGAAAAATCTGATCTGAGCCAAAATAAAAAAGGAATTGAGCAGCGATGCTTGTAATATGAATGTCTTCTTGATTCTAATAGAACTCACGTCACAGTAGAAGTTGCAGAATTCCATGAATACATCTTTGAAATATGTAACTATGTAATGCAAATCAGAACTCTTCCCTCTGGGAAAGTAGTCCAGTCTGGGAAATAATTAATTATATACCGTTCCAGCTTCATTTACATGCTCCTCAGACTGAGGCATGAAATCGTTTGACCAAAATATGTCAACATATGTCAAAATATGACTTCTATTATAAGTACATTTCAGTTTAATAGGTTTTTCTTGTCTTTGTAGTTGTGTCTTTTGGAATCAAGCCCACGATCAGTGACCAGGCCTTTGGGTATAGGCCCACCCATTTTTATCACTGGTCCAATGACAAATTGAACCTAAGCTCGCTAGTTATATGACATATTCAACATAATAATATTTTTGACAGGGACCAATCAAAATCCCAGTTTAACTGGTGTCCTTGTACTGTGAGGGATTTACAGGTGTCCAAGATTACCCCAGGAGCTTCTCTTGAGTTTATGAGATGTTTGGGTTTATTGGTTCTTGCATCTGCAGTGCTGCTGTCAGCATTGTGGAGATAAATACATGTAGGACAGTTAGATGGATTTAAGGACTGAACAAGACTTGAACTTATTCTGCTTCAGTGTGCAAATAAAGTGACACAAGCAACTTTGTTTTTTTGCTGTTTAAAGTTTAAAGTATTCTGTGTTCTGGTTAACTGACAAGCCGGTGCAGTGTTTATGTACTGCATTGTTAGCACAAGGCCGAGCAAGCATCTCTCACGGTTGTTCAGGGCATGTTGCTCTGCACACTGGCAAGACGGAACTACTTCTCTTTCCATCAGGGGCATTCAGACTCCCCAAACACACATTTTAAAGGATAATTCTAGAATTCCAGGAAGCCTAAAATTCAGATTACATGTTTTTTGATATCCTGCAGTGACAGGATGCCGGAAATGAACTTACCTTCATTGCAGGGATGGTCAGTGCAGCGCGGCAGTCAAATTTCCATAAATTTAAACTTTCGTCACTGCTTGCTGTGCAGCTCCACAGAGTTCCGTGCAGGGTGCCAAATGACGGATCCAATAAAAGCAAAAAGCAGAGAAGCAGCAAAGACACATGCAAAAGTTTTGGCACCCTTAGTCAAATTACATGTTTTTTATTGAGTCACTGATGTTACTGTTTCTCTTCTCAATTTAACATATCAGGGGCTAAAAGCCTTAAAGGCACCAGAAAATGCATTTGCTCTGCATTAGGAATTGTTTGCTACTTATAATAATAATATATGTATATATAATAATAATGTGACTTTGTCCAAATCTAAAAAAAACAGATCTGGTTTTACATTCCCATTTACACACTGTGATTGAAACTAGCTGTTTCCCTTTTTTGGTGAACTCATGAATAATTTGATGAGCTCTGTTCTAATCAGCTGGAATAGACACAGCCAGGAAAATAAAATGAACCTCTGTGCCAGTTAGCTAGGTTGACATACCAAGTTGTTGATTGCTAGTAGCTGATGTTAGCTATACTAGCTACTTGCTTTCGACCTTGACACCACAAAGTCAATTAAACCTGTTACTAAGTAAGAAACTTTCAGTAAAATGTGCGGAGGAAACATACGACTTGATTTATTTAGTTATTTACAGTCCAGTTAAAGGTGTTGGCAATGAAGTTGGCTTCATATTCACCAGCTTGTTTAGTGAAAAGTTCATCCCGCTTAAAATAGTGCCACAGTTACATTCTGGCACTGTACAAGTTAAGGCATTTAAGTTGGAATGGAGCCAAATTCAGTCACTTCTGAAGAAGAACATCGAAAGATCATGAAAAGTGCCAACATCGCCTTTATAGCCTGGAACAGTAGATTTCTGCTGCTGTATGTACATTTTGAGGGGCATAAATATTACTAAAGATAGACGGTTATGTCTGATTTTAACGTTCCCTTTTGTGAAAGCAGGATTTGTATTTGCAGGAGGAGCAAAAGTGTTTAAAAGTTACAGCATGCCAGTACTGAACTCTTTGATCAACCAGGACAATGTAAATGTAATTTTCCATTCTGTGCCACCTTTAAAACAAGGTGTAAGCTGAGTTGTGGCCTTTCTTTCTTCAGTATGTTAAACACGGCCAATATATACCTTTACGGCATTTAGCTGACGCTCTTATCCAGAGCGACTTACAAGGTTAATGATTACAGGGAGGCCAGTGTAGTGTTAGGAGTCTTGCCCAAGGACTCTTATTGGTGTAGCTCAGCATTGTCACCCAGAGACTAAATAGAGACTAAAGTATGCAAAAAAAGGACTACCAGTCAAAAGTTCCACTATTCACAGAAGGTTCCTCTAATTTTTAGCTTAATGCTTTACTTTTATTTTAAAGTGAAGACATTACACTATAACATAGCACTCATGGAATTATACAGTCCACCTTAAAACGCCCGCAAAACGGAACTTAACAGGAGGCTAAAACAGCTCTCCTAACCAGCAATGGAGGCTGATTTTGGACCAGTTTTATTGGGCTGTCCATCATGAATATTCACTATTCAGTAACTAGAGCTTTTAGAGAGATTGTGGTTTTGATTAGGTGCAAATAAGAGAGATTAGGTTTTTGCACAATGAAATACTGGATATACTAAAGATGGTGACTGGGCAGAAATGTAACACTGTGGTACATAAAGAGTATACGTGGTATGTCAGGATATGTATTGTTCAGACATCTCATCAGTTGGAAGTGTTAAGTGTAAGCCTGTAGAGTCTTAAGATAACCAACCACATCCATTTAGTTGGGTGTGTCTAAACTTTAGTCTGATGCTGGATTTAGGTTTGTTCCATGCAGAAAACTTTTCATTCAGAAAATGAGAAAACTAAAAATACTATTATATGATCCGTCGTCTTCAAATGCTTGCATACAACTGAGTGAAATTCTTCGACCCACCTAAAAAAAAAAAACCTGGCACCGCTGCTGCATACATTACAGGTTCAGCAGGTAGAGATTTGATTGATGAATGCTGGAGAGTTCTTTTGAATGACCGAATGCACTTGTCGCAGATGCCTGGCCACTTTTGGACATACAGTGTATACACACTCATCCTATCCTTTGGGGCCAAAGATATGTCAATAAATTCCCATCTTCTTGCAGAGGCGGGATGTCGTGGGAGCCGGACAGTGGGGATGATTTGAGCAGCAGTGATTGTATTTGCGCAGCCCCTTTGCTCCACTGAGATGAGCCGGCGATACTATCTCACACCAGCCTAGCCTCGATTTATAGCGGCACAGTTCCTTCTGTTTGCCCAGGGATCAGCTCTATATGAGCTCCGTGTCGATTTGCCACACCCACAGTCCGCCTCCTCTGCTGGAGACGCCTCCGCTAAAGCCCAGACAGGACTCTAGCGCCACTCTGTTCATCCCTCTCTCATTTGTTTTTTTCTCCCTTGCATTTTCCATCAATCTCCTGCAGTCTCTAATCTCCCTCATCCTCATTCACCAACACTCAGTCTATTTCAGTTCAGGTCTCACTGTTCTCTCGCTCTCTCTCTCTCTCTGCTCTCTCTCTCTCTCTCTGCTCTCTCTCTACTCTCTCTCTCCGCTCTCTCTCCACTCTCTCTCTACTCTCTCTCTCTCCACCCTCTCTGCTCTCTCCACTCTCTCTCTGCTCTCTCTGCTCTCTCTGGCTTCTCTCTCTCTCTGGCTTCTCTCTCTCTCTCTCTCTCTCTCTCTCTCTCTCTCTCGCTCTCTCTCTCTCTCTCCACTCTCTCAGCTCTCTCTGGCTTCTCTCTCTCTCTCTCTCTCTGCTCTCTCCACTTTCTCTGCTCTATCCACTCTCTGCTCTCTCTTTCTCTCTCTCTCTGCTCTCTCCACTTTCTCTGCTCTATCCACTCTCTGCTCTCTCTTTCTCTCTCTCTCCACTCTCTCTGCTCTCCCTCCGCTCTCTCTGCCTTCTCTCTCTCTCGCTCTCTCTGCTCTCTCTCTCCCCTCTCTCACTCTGATTAAATCTGCCTGGTAGTGATGTAGCGCTGGTCTCTCGGCCACTGATAATGGCAGCTGCCAGCACTGCAGCGTGTCTCCCTTGGCGACGGCCCTCTGCCTCCCAGCCTCCCACGTCCTGAACCGGGGCGGCCCCTGGCTCGGACCGGCTCGCTCCGCTCCTGGCGCATTAGCTCCTCTGCAGAGGTCACTTCACCGTGCTGTCTGGCTCTGGATTATGCGGACTAGAGATCCCGATTTCCAGCTTGATGTGTGCTGTCTTGCCTGGAGCACACGTGGTTAAAGTGGTAGTCACAGAAAGAAACATAATTATTCAGTTTCCACTCAAAAAGACTGATGCAGCCAAGACTCGTGTGTACAGAGTTTGCTTCTCTAGTTTTACACTGGAAATACGAGAGTAAAGCTGCTGTAAAATATATATGCTTATGTACACCAGTTAGCTTCACGCACATATATGCCTAATAATAACCCAAAAGGCTAGGTCATAAAACTTACCAACATATGTTTGCAGGTTTTCATTTTTTGTTGGTTTGCTGTTTGAGAAATCTTTTAGTTGATATATCAATTTTGGTTTATGCTAATATATGTAGGACTGGTGCTGGTTTAACTGGTTGCCAAGGTTGACCATTTAACACTTATCACCGCTGACAGAACAAAAACTCCAATTTCTGTGAGTTGGTCCATTCATTATGAAACTTACACACAATCTAAAGCTTAACAAGTACTTTGTAACGGTCACTTTAAGGCAGCAGCAGTGCGCATGTGCACGGTGGATAGCCGGAAGGAATAATGGAGAGTGTGGAGGAAAACGCGGGAGAGAATGTGCGTGTGGTGAACTGTACTATGTTGTAGCCTGGGTTCTCCAACTGGTGTTATCTGGGAACTTGTGACGAGCGAAACCCCTTCACGACGTGTTCCCTGCATGTCTCTTCATTGAAGCTAAGTATCCACCGCTTTATGAGAGCACCCACCTAACACCATACTTCCATTCGTTACAACTTCCAAATTATGTCAAACAAAAATCACAAAAATCAAGATACAAGGTATGACCAGCATTGTAACTATCATTTATGCTGAGCAGCATACCAGCATCCAAAACACAACATGTACTGGTTTTGCTGGTGACCCGTATAATAAATAGCATTGCTGCTAAATATTTACATTCAAAATGATTATGTAATTTATTAGTTCATGCTGATTTGTGCTGGTATGTGGCTGGTTTAGTTGGCCATTCTAGTACACCAACATACGAGCTTCCAAAACACAACATTTGCTGGTTTTGCTTGTGGCCAGGCATGTCGGTTTACGCTGTCTAACAGAATTCCCATAAACAGATGTACTACTTAATAATGTCAATTATAATAACAAACGATAAAAAGAAATATTCAAATATAAGCTTTTTGCCTCAGATATTTTGGTATGTTTGCTCCAACCTGTAAACAGAAGATGAGAAAAGTGAGAAGCACACTGTATTATACATTAAGAGAAGAGTCGTCAAGTCTAATCAAGTCTAGTCTAACCAGGTTTGTTTGCTTCACTAACTTGGTTAGCTATGTTGTTCAGGTGGTAGCTTAACATTAGTCAATCACAGATATTGTTAATTGTTATTGAAACCAAGCATTGAGCTGTACATAAATGGACTTCCTGGTGCAACTACTCTCCAGGAAAACAGTGGAAACACTCATATTAACTTACCCATGATATTTATCACATGAACCTGGATCCTTGCCATAGATATTTCCAAATGTATGCAAGGCATCTTGTTGTAACAGAAGAGCTGATAAGATATTGTTTTAGTAAAGCCAGTGTAGCAGCAATAGCTTGTTAGATGGAGGTTGTGGTTTAGGCTAAATATGTTTAAGAAGTTCTGGCGTCACATGTTCAGTAAGCAAAACTAAATCAGTGGCTAAATGTGTCCTGCAGTTCACAACAATCCTCCTGTCTTTGCAGTGGACACACAGTCATGATGATATGGACTCTTCTGGCTTGCTATGAAGCTACTGGTATGTCTCCAAGCTTGCCAGGTTATTCATAGCCTCTCGGTCACATGCTAATTATTCCCTAAAGTATCTAAAAATACTTTCACATATGACTTGATCCTTCATATTACGGCAGAGCAAAGGTGTATTCCGTTATATTTCCATCTGCTCCAGTTATGGGAGGAAACTTTAAATGATGTTGGCTACCATGATCAAGGGCTGCATTGAAAAAAGCAAGATGGTGAGATGAAACTAAGTTTCTGCTGTAGATTGAATTATCTTTACAGCCATTTGCAGCCCAAGGACGCCAGGCAGGACGAGCAATGCCCCACCTAATGAGGGCTGAAATCTCTGTGATGGCAGAGACAAAGTCCACCTTGAGTCTGGGAACGCAAACACAGGCGATGTATTGTGGTGCAGAGTCATTTTTCAAAGGAGCTTTGGATTAGTCATCTGAGAATGCTGAAAGCAACCTTTGACAAGGTACAGGCCATGATCAGACCATCTGATGGCCCAGTCACTTCCAGACACCGGCGACCCAGTGTTGAGTTACACAACTTTTGTGGAATATAGGGATGATATATAGTGGATGAAACATTTAACCTAAGGGTAACACCATTTTACAGTTGTGTATACACAATCAGGTGGAACAGAATTGCATGGCTTACAGCTGTATTCATTATTAGTTATTCAAAATTCTTTTCTCACTTTTCAGTTTTTTCACCCTTTTTGCACCCTTCAACTTTTCCACCGTGTACTAGAGTGAAACATAGTTTTGCCTAAATTTGGCAGATTTTTTACAATTTTGCATTTTCAGAATTTGTACAAAGTTGGTGGATAGAAATCCAGTCTAATGTTTTTGCCCAGTGGAAAGCTGCACAGCAGATTTTCAAACAATGGTTTGGAAATTAAGCCACAGGCTGGGTTATTTTTATGACATGATAATGTTGCTAACCCTGTGGCTAAAGGCTAGCCAAAAACTACCCAGCATTGAGGAAATGACCCAACAAAATGGGCCAACAATGCTTGGATGGGAAAAACAACCCATCAGTGTCAGAAACTGCATAGGAAAGACTAATACTTAACAACCTGATGTAGTACAAGGCAAGTGTTTGATAGGCTCACAGTTTGCATGGTGCTAAATTCTTTAGCCACTTATAAAGTACATTAGCAGGGTTGCTAACCCTGTGGCTAAACACTAGCTGATTGGGTACACTTGACAAGTAGAAACTAAACAGTTTTTTGCCAGAGTGTCACTTAACAACCCTGGATGTTGCTGTTTAAGAGCTAGCCCTGATAATCTTGAAGCTCTTGAACAGGGCAGGGGAACCACCTCCTTGTGGGCATTGAAGGACCTTTTTAGAACCTCTTTCATGCGACAGCAGGTGGTGCTTAATGAACTGTCTTTCTATTCAGAAAGACAAGGATACTCCATGCAAGAAATAACAGGCTTCTACCTTTCTCTGCGCCTCAATGGCCTTCCCTTCACCTGTTCTTTAGGCTGTGCTCCCTCTCTTCAAAGGAAAGGGCTATCACTGTTATTCTGCAGAACCTGGCCTAATTCGGAGATGAAGGGGCTGCTTTTCTTAGCTGGTAAAAAAAGAAGCAAGTGGAGCCGTCTCTTTGCTGGAGCGTGCATGCAGTACTTCTTGCGCTGGAAATATAAGACAGGCTTTTATTGCAGATATCAGGACACCTCGTTTTAATTACAAAGATAAAGAACGGAGGGTTTGTAATTGCAGTCCCTGCACGACTGTTCTGAAGCAGCTGTTTTGCGTTGTTGTGTCTTGAGCATTTTGGGTCACAAACATTATCCATGCTTGGCTGTGCACACAGTGCTTCCCTCTTTAATCAGCAGACTCGATAAAGTTGCTCCAGTTGGCACGCGCTCCATGGCATGAAGCCTTCCTCACTGTTCCACTTTGGTCCATTAGATGTCACTGTGGCTCCCTGTTTGACCGACCGCACAGTGCGGCTTTGGCATCACCGAGCATAAGCCATGATTTCCTCCTGTTCGGAATCAAACTAATGCACCACAGCGGACGGAAGGGGGAGGGATCCGTTGCTCCCTCCGTTAGGACAGTGTGGATCAATTCTCCGCATTGTCATCATCTCTGTCCAGCTGTGGAGCACGGCAATGTGTCTGAACCGAGCTTTCTATAAACTACCGCACAGGATATCACGCTCCCCATCAGTCAGTGAAGGAGGCTAGGAGGTATCTCAGAACAGAAGTACATTAAAAGCTGTAGTAGCAGCCACATCCGACCCTGAATGTTGTCCCTATGTTTTTTTATAAGTGTCAGGAAAAATAAATCTTTTTTGACATGGAGTGGAGCAAGCATGGAAGATTTAAGGAATGCGGTTTGCATCATGCTAATTGATTAGCTATTAGCCTTACTTACTTCATAGCTTCTTTAGGCTTTAGTTCCAGTGTATGACTAAAGAAGGGCATATGTCTACATTTTAGGGTTAGAGGAAAACTGTAGAACTCTTTTTGCTAAGCTACATGGCCCATGGCAGGTGAGGAATCACATTTGAGGTGAAGGAAACTATAAATATAGATATTTTGGCTCCTTAACACTGCAGCATCCTGCTACTGACTCTCTGCTGGCCTCTAGAAGCTCACCAGGAGGATCATGAAAGGAGATTACGGATTAGAAAACACTATTTGTGTTGTTTATACTTTGGTCCATCAGTTAAAAGGTGTATGGGATGTGTTTATTGCGCTATTCAGCAGTGGGGATGTGTGTTTCCTGTATAAGTTGGGTTAGTGGGGATTGGATGATGGGTAGCGTGAAGCTAGTCACACTTTTGTCTTGGCTTACCCTGTCTTGCTCTGCACTAAAACCATAATACCAACTCTAGTATTAGTACTTTAGAAGGTCCACACCACAAAATAACTAATTTTCTTTTTTGATAAAGTATGTAATACATAGTTTATAAAGATGCCAAAGTTTTAAAACATGCCAAAACATATAATTTACAACATATCAAGCTTTCCAGTCCTTATATGGGAACTAATTTTTATTTTGATCATTCATTGTTTTTCTGATGTCATGAAAATCAATGTACTTAGGCTATTTGTTTCAGCCATTGTTAACAGATATATAAAATAAAGCGCGTCAGTGTCAGCTATGGCATATGGCAGTTTTCTGCCCTGCTAGATCTTCCCCGGTCAACTGTAAGTGCACTTATTGTGAAATGAAAGCTTCTCCAACTGGACGTACAACAAGCTCATAAAACCATTATGCTAAAGTGTCAACATACTTATAGGCATAAGGCATACATACTCAACTGTGAAGATTAAACACGGAAGATTATTCTACGGAAGCAGCTAACGCTGGCTCGTCCTGTCTCATAACAGCACTTTGTACCTCTAGAGGTGATAGTGAGTCACTCAAGTGCAGAGTCTCCCATCAGTCAAACATGAGAGGGTGAAAAAGCAACGCCGCTGCCCTGACATCGTACGCTAACCTCTTGTCAATCATGTTGAAGGTGCTGCTCCCGGGTAGATCAGTTAAGGACAGGTAGCAGCAGTAAGCGAAGGAAGAATAAACGCGATGATGGCTGAAGCTTTTGGCAAGCGACTATTATGTACATCGGCGTCCACTACAACAAGAAAAGGAAAACAACAACATCAGCATTGCTTTCCACTGCTGGAGATGCTCCTGCTGAATAAAGGCAGTTGGGTTGTTGAACTGAAAGTTAGATTAGTAGGTCTGTTGTAAGTCGATTTGGACTACGTATGCACAGCCCATGTACGTCTTTCCGGCAGTCCAGAATTTGTTCCAGCATGTTTTTACTATACTGGCAAGTATTGAAACAGCTAAGTTGTAAAAAAGTGAAAAACAGTGTTCTAAGGTGCTGTATTGTTACCTTGGTTGTATTATGGCTGTGGAATTCTTTCCACATTGTAAGTAAAACATGTCAGTGAACAGTCTTGGCTGCTGACAGAATTACTGAGTACATTTTTATAAAATCTATTTTTCTATAATCTATACTATTTTTAATATTTTTAAACATACCCAATACAAATTAGGTCTAGGTCGTAATGAAAGTCATAACAATTGAGGTGTATTTTAAATGTTATGAATATTATTGTATATGTAAAAAATACTCCCTGAACCATCCTCATGTATGTAAATCAGGGAGCAACAAGATCAACAGTTGTTCATGCTCTTATTGAATAAAAGGTTCTGTGCATTTCCTTGTTTCTTATGGTAACTTCCTGCTGATATGTTGCCCCCTGTTGGTTTGACAGGGCGCGTCATCTTACAGATTGCTCCATTGATAGCTCAATCAAAACAGCCTAACTTAGGAAGAGTTTAAAAGGGGGTTGGAAGTGTACTTGTTGTGATTGTATTGGTATGTACATAAACCATAATGAAGAAATTCAATGAATGAAAAATGTAGGATAAAGGCCCCTAAACTTAAGCTCTGATGCAAACAAACTTCGGATAACTAACGCAGTTTGGCTGATTGATTATATTTGAGGTAAAGAAAAAATCGTGCAAATTAGAATTTTGTTCCCAGAGTATTGCTGCCTTATGAAATGGCACCATTAAAAGCAGAATGAGATTCCAGTAAGTGAGGAATGATATCATGCTCCCACACCTATTGGGTGCCGTGTTATTAAGCCTCATTAGGGGCACCGAGCGCCAGTGGAGAGGCCGGGCTGGGGAAGAAAGGGGAAGAAACAGAAGAGGGATCTTTTTTGGGCAGTAGGTGGACAGGGTTAGAGAGAGGACGAGAGTCTGTTGGATGAGTTTGAGTCGGTCCGGGGGTTGAGGTTAGCTGCGGCTGACGCTGCTTCTGCTGAGGCTCAGCTGGAGGTTGGACCTGAATAGCTCTGAATCATCGGACGTGGGTAGATGTTGTGGTTTAGTTAGTGGCAGGGAGGGATGGAGCGGGTGGTGGGGTGGGGGCATGGGAAGCAGTCACTGAGAGGGCCCCGGTAAACGACATTAATGATCTGGCAGACTTGAAGTGGTGCTGCATTTTAACAGGTGCTCTCTCTCTCTCTCTCTCTCTCTCTCTCTCTCTCTCTCTCTCTCTCTCTCTCTTGCTCTCTCTTGCTCTCTCTCGCTCTCTCACCCCACACACTCAGATTTATAGCATGCAGGCATGATCGGAGAGGGAGAGGGAAAAAAAGAAAGGAAAAAAGGAACTGCACTTCTGCTTGGCGACTGGTTACCATGGAGCCTGCTCTCATTTTGATCTTGAAGCGCAGATAATTAAATAAAAGTAAGAGAGAGAGAGAGAGAGAGAGAGAGAGAGAGGCAAAGAGATGGTGAGAAAGACAGGCATGACAAGAAATGACAGAAGCTTGTGGGGGGTAGACTGTCTTCTCTTCTGCTTTGTACATAGTGGTCTTCCCATAGGATCCAAAGGAAGCTGTACCCGGCCCCCCTCAGGACATGCAAGGTCACAAATATTCAAGGGGAACCTCAGAGTCGCCGCCAGAGCTCATGGCGGGCCTTCCTTATGACGCTTTGTATATGAAGCTTGTGGGGGGTAGACTGTCATCTGTTAACCCAGCAAAGGCATGTTCAGTACATAATGAATTTCCCACAGGGTCCAAAGGAAGCTGTACCCGGCTCCCCCAGGACATGTAGAGCCAAATATTTGAAGTCTCCTCCAGAACCCACGACTGGCCTCCCATATGACACTTTGTATATGAAGCTTGTCGGGGGGTATACTGCTTGTCGGGGGGTATACTGTATTCTCTTCGGCTGACCCAGCAAAGGCATGCTCTGTACATAGTGGTCTTCCCACAGGGTCCAAAGAAGCTGTACCCGACTCGCCCAGAAAATGCAGGGTCATAGAAATTTGAGGGGAACCTCAGAGTCCCCTCTAGAACCCATGGCTGGCCTCCCATAGGACGCTTTATATATGAAGGTCGTCGGGGGGTAGACTGTCTCCTCTTCTGTTGGCCCAGCAACAGCATGCTCTGTACATAGCCGTCTTTCCACAGGGTCCAGTAGAAGCTGTACCCGGCTCCCCCAGGACAGGTGGAGACAGATATTCGAGGGGAGCCTCAGAGTCGTCTCCAGGACTCACGGCCAGCCTCCCATATGACACTTTGATTTGAGAGTAGTAACACTGGCTGTCTAATCGATGCACAGTTTTCACTCTTCTGTGTGAAATATTGTTCAGCAGAGATGCGGAGACGTATATATAAATAAATATGACTTTGAATCAACGGTGAGCTGAATTAATATCAGTTACCTTGGAAACAGGGGTATGTGATATGTATGCTAGAAGACGCAGAGGAGATCGTCTGCAGTTTAAGGCAAAAGTTCAAGTGCGTGCATGAGGCTGGGAAAGGGGAGTGGAACAACTCAGTCGTTATGGATTTTGTTTTATTGCTCGGAAACACCCTCAGTTTTTTGTTGTCATTTTATTTTTTTTGCCGTTATTGCTTCTAACGGTGACAAAATCAGATCCCGGGACACGTTGCCTCGATCACTTTCATAACATTTGGCCATTTATTTACCCATTGCTCCTTGGCCATCCCTGATTATCTGCCTTTGAAAAATCATTGAAGAAGTGAATGAACAAATTAGCTGCCTCTCCCAGCAGCTGTGCGTCTCTGGGTTTAATATTTCATCACTCATCTTGAGGCGTGCGCACGCGTGCATGCTCTGTCTGGCTGTGTTTGCGAACGTGTCCCTTGTGTGGCGGCGGCAGAGGAGAGTGGACCGAGTGCCAGGTATTGAACCTCAGGGCGCGGTGGATTTTGGCTGAGGTGGCTGCTGAGGGGATTGATCGGCATGGCTGAAAAGAGAGGGGGGAAAAAAGGAAAGAGGAAAAAAAAAAAACAGACAGGCAGCTTTATTGACTGAAGGACTAAGGGATGGAAGGGATGCACCGGGCCCAACTCAGCAACTTTTTACTCGCCCACTCAGATACCCGCAACTGCCTTGCCTATTGGCATTTGAGAAATATATTGCAAGCTGATCAATTGTTCTGTGGCCTGTAGGATCTTAGCTTAAAGCAATGGTAACACAAGATTCGGTACTCCTAAAAGAAGAACCAAAGTGCGTGCAGTCCAGGTTGCAAACATACAGGGTTTGATGCAAACTGGTTCATTGCCAAGAAACTGACAGACTTTACAGCGGTTGATGAGTACAAAACAGATATAACATTTTTAAAATGTGCTTTTATATATAATGTTAATGTAGCCCAGGGTGAAAATATGACCCTGGTACTAGTGTTGTGCTTTGGGGTTCAGTGTGTGTGCAGGTTATAGTATAGATACAGCTGTGTGCATGCGCAAGGAACGGCTATCCTGTTTAATATGCCGGGTTTGGGAGAAACCATTCCATGTGGTCGCACCACCTAGTTTTATTTTAGAAAGTTTAATATAGAAATATAGTTGGGCTGAGTGAGTGTCAGTCATTCCCTTTCTCCTAGAAGAGTAGCCAGGGGGCGGGATTAGGTAGCAGAGGGGAGAGCACACATTAATGTTCCAGACTTCCAGTTTGGTTTTGGTTATTACTTCGGAGAACTTTTGCTGTGGCCCGTCAGGTTTTATGTGGGTTTTGGAATCCCCCATATGCGTTGCAGCCTGTCGGTGAGGAGATTTTGTTTTTTTTGTTGTGCGTAGGCGGGTAGCAGCGCCATTAGCATTTTGGTGCAGCTAGCTAGCTGTCGCAGCGGCCGGTGTCCCTGGTCGGGCCATCTGTGTTTTTTTTATTTTTAGCCTTGCCATATTTACGGTTAAGAAGGGAGTTTCTTGGCCCATGGACTACCTGTTTGCGGTGTTGGAGCAGCCTGCACGGGACGTGTATGCTACATGCTAGTGCCTCTAGCCACTGCAGGCATTGAGGTTCTTCAGTTTGGCCAGCATTCAACTCGTCAGTCAGTATCCAGCGGGGAAACCACAGGAGCTGTGGATTGTTCGTGAGGGCACGTGAGGACGTTGCGGGTGAGCTTGAGCTGGACAAAACTGACTTGTGAGTACGAATTGCCACTTAAAAATGGATTTCGCTGCGTCTTCCAAGGGGACTAAACAGGCCTGCAACCTTTGTTATTTTGTTCGTTTGGTTTTGCCGGCCTTTGGGAAAAAAAGGGTTATTAATGTTTGAATGAGTGACCGGTCCTCAACCTTATTGTACAGACAAGTTTAAGTTTTATAATACAGAATGCTGTTTTCTATATTTTGTGTCTGACTCCACTCATTGGTTATATTGTATGCGAGCCCACTAACCAGTTAGATACGGGTGGTTAAGTTACAGGGGTTATACAGATAACTGGTGAGAACCATACCCACGAGCTCAGGTTAAATAAAAAACTACACCCTCTCTGCCAAAAGAGGGCTACATTAATAAGAGTTAAATGTTGGCTGATATTCTCTGAGTATTATACAATACCTTGCACGTACAGTACCGGTCAACAATGTAGACATAACTACTCATAGAAGGTTCTTCTTAGGTTTATCTTAATGCTTTACTTTAGAAAAAAAGTGAAGACAACAAACTATAAAATAGCATTATAGCATTATACTGTCCACCTTAAAAACCTCCTAAATGGAATCTTTTACAGCTTTTTCTGATTTGCAGTGGAGGCTGGTATTCACAAGGGGTTTGAAAACTGTTAAAAAAAATATATCAGAAGTGGTGATATGGCACAAATAATACTGGGACACATCAGGAGTATGTGTGGTATATCAGGATATATGTTGTTTCAGACTCTCATCAAAACCTGTAGAGTCTTTAAGATCACTAAAACATCCCTTCAGTTGTGTGTGTCTAAACTCTTGACTGGTACGTTATGTATGTCTTTGGCATGATAAAACCAATTCATAACAAATTGTAACTTTTTGTGAGACATCTTTTCAAGCCATACAATTCTTTAAACTTTCTGGTTTCCACCAGCTCCACTATGAGTGGTTTTGAATTGTGAGGTTTACGTAGAATGACATCAAATCACGATTTTGTTTAACTTAATGACAAAATTGTACAGATTTTTTTCCAGTTCCATTTAAGGAGATGAAAACAGAGTCAATGCTACTGTATATGGGTAACATTTATAACCATATAAGCAGTTGATACCTGCAGGAAATCTGATTTTAAAAAATGCGATCAATCAGTTTTCATTGTAATCAGATAATGGAAACTCTGGGTCCACAGTATTTGATACACTGCCGATTTTGCAAGTTTTCCCACATACAAGGAATGGAGAGGTCTGGAATTTTCATCATAGGTACACTTTAACTGTGAGAGACAGAAAAAAATAGAAAAATACCCAGAAAATCACATTCTGTGATTTTTAAATAATAAATTTGCATTTTATTACATGAAATGTCCAGGCCTGTTTGAAGTTTGTGTGTGAGTGACCAAGTCAGTGACCATCTGGATGATCCAGAGGAGGCATGGGAGAAGGTCATGTGGTCAGGTGAGACCAAAATGGAGCTTTTTGGTATCAACTCCACTCGCCGTGTATGGACGAAGAAGAAGGATGAGTACAACCCCAAAAACACCATCCCTATTGTGAAGCTTGGGGGTGAAAACATACTTTGGGGGTGCTTTTCTGCAAAGGAGACAGGACGACTGCACTGTATTGAAGGGAGGATGGATGGGGTCATGTATCGCCAGATTTTGGCCAACCTCCTTCCCTCATTAAGAGCTTTGAAGATGGGTCATGGCTGGGTCTTCCAGCATGACAATGACCCAAAACATACAGCCAGGGAAACTAAGGAGTGGCTCCGTCAGAAGCCTTTCAAGGTCCTGGTGTGGCCTAGCCAGTCTTCAGACCTAAACCCTATAGAAAATCTTTGGAGGGAGCTGAAACGGAATGTTGCCCAGCGACACCCCCGAAACCTGAAAGATCTGGAGAAGATCTGTATGGAGGAGTGGGCCAATATCTATGCGTCAGTGTGAGGAAAATCGGTCAAGAACTACAGGAAACTTCTGACCTCTGTAATTGCAAACAAAAGTTTTTGTACCAAATGTAAAGTGCTGTTTTTCTATTGTATCAAATACTCATGCAATAAAATACAAATTAATTATTTAAGAATCATACAAATCAAACAATAACTTTTAGACCTTAATCAGATCTACAAAATCTGATTATGATTAAGTGCATGCAAACAGTCATTTTTTACATTTTCGATATGTACCGATCACTCTGGTCTATACAAGGTAGTATACAAAGGCTTGGGCAGCACTCAAATTACACAATTTGTTGATTTTCTAAGTGTAAATAAGTTCAAATATTTTGAATTAAACACACTACAACACAGTTTAATGCAATATTGCACTGTATTTGCTGTATTTAACATACTGAAACATAGATCATAAAATTTGGCTTGTGTACAAATATACATATATAATGTCCACATTTTGTATTTAAATTTTTTCAATATTAATAATAGAAAAGCAAATACATGGAAGTGCCATTTCTGAGTATTTTCCATGTTACAGCAGTTGAAAAGAGGTTTTAATGAAAATTACTTATGACTATTTATAGTTCATAAATTGACACAAACGTCATACCTGAAGGGGTAGATCTCAGGGAGAAAAGTAACATTCAGAAGAAATTTTGTAAATTAACACTTCGAGTGCTGCAGAGTGAGACCTTGGAGTTAGATTTCACAGTCAAACTGGTTTATACTCAAGGTAAGTTTAAGTAACATGTCAACCATGGAGCCCAGTGATCATAGATCCCTCCTCGGCTTGATCTTGGTTGTGAGACATTGTGCTGCTTCTTGAAAGATTCTGTTTGTGCTTGTTTCCCTCTTTGAAGTGTGCACTTCTTATCCATTCACTTTCATTAGACCTGCACATGTAAGAGGAGGTTTATATTTGCAATAAGCAGGACAGACATGCAGACCACTTTGCACAGTAACCCAACAGCCATCAGCAAAACCAGCACAACTACACAGAAAGCAGTGACAAACTAAGGCCGAAAGCAAAGTGGCAGCAGGCACAAGCAAGGAAAAGGCTGTTTTGGCTTACACTGCAGTCTTATTCTTCAGATATAAGTCTTATAACTAGCTGTGGTGGACAGTGATGTTTAGTGCTAGGCTTTGCATTCAGGCCATAAATATTAAAACTTGGTTGAAAACTGAGATTAAAAAACACCTCTCTGAAAACTCTATTAGTTTCCCCCAGCACCTGTTGTGGACAGTCAGTTTGGATGTTTAAAGCATGCAACAGATATTAACTTATGTTTAACCTTGTATGTAAAAAAGTCTTTCAGTAAAGAGGCTTTGTGACTGTCCAAAGAGGAACATGTATCAGCATTTTTGCTGATTTTTACTTTTGTGCATCATTTGAACACAGCAGATGCCATTTACACGGTGTGAAAACTTCATAATTGCTGTACCAACAGAAATGGCCCAAAACTGCTTGTCTGGATCCATTGACTTCCATTCAGATGAAAGTAGGTTTTTGCCCTCTCCTGAAAAGTGGCTGTTTTGGAGATTCTTGTTTTACTTTGGACAACAACGAAAGTCGAGTTGAGTCGATTGAAACTGTTTTACTTTCTGACCCAAGTTGCAGCACATACAGTAAGGAAAATAAGTATTTGAACACCCTGCGACTTTGCAAGTTCTCCCACTTAGAAATCATGGAGGGGTCTGAAATTTCTATCTTAGGTGCATGTCCACTGTGAGAGACATGATCTAAAAAAAATCCGGAAATCACTATGTATGATATATTTAATAATTTATTTGTGTGTTACTGCTGCAAATAAGTATTTGAACACCTGCCAATCAGCAAAAATTCTGGCCCTCAAAGACCTGTTAGTCCGCCTCTAAAAACTCCACCTCCACTCCACTTATTATTCTAAATTAGAAGCACCTGTTTGAGGTCATTAGCTGCATAAAGACACCTGTCCACCCCACACAATCAGTAAGACTCCAACTACTAACATGGCTAAGACCAAAGAGCTGTCCAAAGACACCAGAGACACAACTGTTGACCTCCACAAGGCTGGAAAGGGCTACGGGGCAATTGCCAAGCAGCTTGGTGAAAAAAGATCAACTGTTGGAGCAATTATTAGAAAATGGAAGAAGCTAAACATGACTGTCAGTCACCCTCGGACTGGGGCCCCACGCAAGATCTCACCTCGTGGCGTATCAATGATCCTAAGAAAGGTGAGGAAACAGCCCAGAACTACACGGGAGGAGCTGGTCAATGACCTGAAGAGAGCTGGCACCACTGTTTCCAAGGTTACTGTGGGTAGTACACTAAGACGTCATAGTTTAAAGTCATGCATGGCATGGAAGGTTCCCCTGCTTAAATCAGCACACGTCCAGGCCCGTCTTAAGTTTGCCCATGACCATTAGGATGATCCAGAGGAGTCATAGGAGAAAGTTCTGTGGTGTAGATGGTCTAAATTCCACTCGCCGTGTTTGGAGGACGAAGAATGATGAGTACCATCCCAAAAACACCATCCCTACTGTGAAGCATGGGGGTGGAAGCATCATGTTTTGGGGGTGTTTTCTGCACATGGGACAGGACGACTGCACTGTATTAGGGAGAGGAGGACCGGGGCCATGTATTGCAAGATTTTGGGGAACAACCTCCTTCCCTCAGTTAGAGCATTGAAGATGGGTCGTGGCTGGGTTTTTTTTAACATGACAATGACCCAAAGCACACAGCCAGGATAACCAAGGAGTGGCTCCGTCAGAAGCATATCAAGGTTCTGGAGTGGCCTAGCCAGTCTGCAGACCTAAACCCTATAGAAGATCTTTAGAGGGAGCTAAAAACTCTGTGTTTCTCAGCGACAGCCCAGAAACCTGGCTGATCTGGAGAAGATCTGTGTGGAGGAATGGGCCAAAATCCCTGCTGCAATGTGTGCAAACCTGGTGAAAAACTACAGGACCTCTGTAATTGCAAACAAAGGCTACTGTACCAAATATTAACATTGATTTTCACAGGTGTTCAAATACTTATTTGCAGCAGTAACACACAAATGCATTATTAAAAAATCATACATTGTGATTTCCGGATTTTTATGTCTCACAGTGGACATGCACCTAAGATGAAAATTTCAGCCCCCTCTATGATTTCTAAGTGGGAGAACTTTCAAAGACGCAGGGTGTTCAAATACTTATTTTCCTCACTGTAAACATTTAACAATAAATAGATTCCAGCTAGAACAAGAGTACATTTTATATATTAAACAGTAAACATAAAACCAGACGAGACATATGATAAAATATAATAAGGCACCTCAGATAAACATGAGACAGTAAGACACTAAAGACAGTAAGGGCAATAATGTGACAAAGTAACATGTAAGGCCTCTGTATAGCTCCTGAATGTCTCAGCTATATCTTATAGGCTGACTGGATGATTTTGTTTTTGGCTTTTCAAGATTAACCTCTTTGTTTTCCATCAAATCTTAACTATAAAATAACATCATTACTACTTAACAAACCAAATAAAAATGAATACATACAGGTAACTTTTCATCTTTTAAGAAATCAGTACTCCTTTTCTAAAGAAGGCCCTGAGGGTTTCTACACTGGCAGATACCTATATAAGCAGTCCAGGGCATGCTGGTACCCAATGGTAAAGATGTGACCCAAAAGACACCCCTAGTATTTCCTTAAATTAGTTGAAAGGGAGGAGGTAGACAGCAAACGAACAACAGACATACAAACAGTGGGCTCGCCGGAACGTTACAAATATAGACCATCTACTTGATGGTAAGGAGCTAAGGAATCCAGGTGAGCTGCGGCGCCGCGCCTGCTGAGGAAAAGCAGTTATTGCAGTGATTTGAGTTTACAGCATGGTATATCCCCCAGTCAGAGATAAGTAAGCAGGAGCGGTGAGCATTCCCGAGCTGATGAAGACACCAGAGGCCGCGTGGATAGGCAGCCGAGACAGCATAATCCACTCAGCGTGCAATTCTCAGCAATATCAAGCTACATTGTGTTCGCCACATCTGTGGTACAGTGCAAACCATTGAGCAGGAAAACAACGTCAAAGATCACAGCAGCACCCTCCTCCCCTCCCCAGGGTTTGTCTTCAAAGCCCCCGTGTGTTGCGAATCTTCTGCGCAACAGGAAGTGGATGACAGGGGCGGACAGAGGGAGATTTGCCCTAATCAGTTTATCTTTGAGTTTTATTTTGTTCTTTTTCGGCCTTGCTTGAGGATTACATGGGAGCCTCTTTGCCTTTGCTCGCTCTCTTCAGAGCCATGCGAATTTCCCTCTGTTGGATTAACCGAGCTGAAAGGTCATTAAAGGCAAGCACGTCCTCTTTTTTATTGCTTCTCAGGGTCAGACGTTCGGGATTATGCATTGAAAGTAGGGACAACATTACGATTCAGACTTTGGATAGAGGGTATGAGTGAAAGAGAGAGAGTGAGAGAGTGAGAGACAGACGTAAGCAAGGGGTTAATTCGGAATAATGATAGCGCTGCCTGTTTGAACCGAGTTTGTGTTTTCTTCCGTTCGTATTAGGCTGCTGACCTCACTCATTACTCGTCTTGCCTCACTCTCTCCGGAGTGGCCTTGTGCTTCTGTATGATTACTCCAGCTAGCGGAGAGATCTGCAGGAAGATAAAAAAAAAATTCTATTATGTCGGAAACTTCAAAGAGCCCCCTCCCACTGTAGACTCGATACTTGTATTGTGCTCTGCTAATCCTAATAGTGGACTATCCTGCTAACAATGGGCCAAGAAATCGTTTGAAGTCTCAATTGAAGCTCCCGGATAAGTGGGCTTTACAACGCTGGATCCGAGCTACCTTCCCATCATCTTAATAAACTCTGGCATCAATTTTCGATCTCTTCCAATTTTGGGGCATAACTGATCAGAATATCATAGACTATGCCTTGCCACTGGGAACTGGGGTCAATGCCCCAGGGAATTTCTGCCTGGGCCAGACTGTTTAAAACCGGAACTCCGGCTTTGTTCACATCTCTATTGGCTCAGTATGCTCCATATGGAGTGGCCCCCGGCCCTGTGGAGCATGTTTTCCAACCATGCTGCATGAGGGCTTTAGGCTTGAACCTGGCCAACTCTTTCAGGCCTCCCAGCTAACATGTCATGCCCCCACTGGCAAGCAGATGAGCTAATGACTGGCCATTTTGCCATTGTGCCTGAGCTCATAATAAGCCATACTCCAGTGCCTGCTGGTTTGCAGCTCTCCCAGGCACCCTGGCTTAGCTCCTAGACAGTGACCCTCTCTTGCATCCAGGTAATTGGTCAGTGTAAACACCTACAAAACCCTTTTTCCCTCCCCTTCCATTCAAGCCTCACACAATGGAACACATATCACTCGCCTGCGGAGAAGGTGGGTAGGTGGGTGTGTGGGGAGTAATTGGCCAGGTGTCCGCTGGAGACCAGCTCCAGTGATCTGGACCCACATGGGAGGCCTGAGGGCTGGCCCATTTTTTGTTATTCATCCTGTCAGAACCCCCTGTGGTAAAACCTCCACACTGCACAAGGTATTTCGAATGCTCCTTCGGCTACTTTGAAGTTATTTGTTTTTCTCTTCTCTCCAGATCTGTGTAGGTGTTGCCATTTACAGGGAAGGCAAGGAACCACTACCCCTCATATGGTCATCATCCTCTGACTTTAGCCTGAATAAATCATGAGGGATAGGGTCCTGCGCTACGGAGGAGGAAGATGAATAATTCTCCCTGCTACAACTTGGACGTGTTAATTCCCTTATTACCTGGGGGATATGGCAACCCAGACACCTTTGATGTTTGTTTAGCGTATTTTTGGAAGCGTGAATAGCCTGCTTTCATCGCTCCAGTGCCCTCTTGCTCGGGGTGGAGGGTGTTGCGGAGGCACAGCTCCATAGCTGTGCCAGTTAAATAAGGCTTCGCACAATTAGGGCCCTCACGGCCTGGTAATGAATCCCCAAGCAGATGAGTAATGTATTGGCCTGTCTGTCGCTTGGCTAACAGAGCTTTGTCTCCTTTAGCTGTGGCCGGGCGACAAATGGCTGACAAATGAGCCACGTACTTTGGCAGAGCACTCTCCTGGAGTGTGCGCACAAGCTCCGGGTTTGGGGCCATACCTTAGACCCATAGCAGCAGCCTGGTGGCCACCGCTTAGCAGCTGCATTCGTTCCTGTTGGTGCCGCTAATGTGCTGGGCTATAAGGGGAACTTGATCCCCTTATTAACTGGCGGAAGCCACAGTCCATGGGGGGCTCCACTGCTTCATTCATGTATCGGGCTCATTTGTGGATATTTATAGCATGCAGTGGATGACTGACACCTTTTTTTTTACCAGCCTACGTTCTGCAAAAGATAAGGAACATCGGACTTCCAATAAGAGGCATGTCCAATGGGCCAAGAAATCGTTTGAAGTCTCAATTGATGTTCCAATAAGGCAAAAAGGTTTCATGCAACATGCCAATCAAATAGCGCTCTTCATGTAGCACCGCACAGGTGCACTCCTTCCCAGAAATCCCATAATAAAGTCCTTCACGTTTGCCTAGAATGGGACAGCAGTGCAGGTGG